>CALYLW010001937.1:127413-253054 GCA_944989445.1 Ampullaceana balthica
ATCAAACAATGACGTAATCTAATATATAAAGCTCAGTTGGTGTTTGTATCTTTGTATGTTTGTATGTTTGTATGTTTCACTTTTCGACTTTCTGTTAGACAGCCACGGAAAAACCAAATGACGGACGGGGACCAAATTTGGCAAGACGGTTCCTTTTACCCTGAAGGTGGTTTTAAGTTAGTTTTTGTAATTGTCTCTTTTGGCCAACTGCTGTAAATTAAATAATCGGAAAATGCAGAGACAAAGAATACAAAATTTAACCTCATTTCTGTATTGAACAAATTTAGGCGGACGTTCAAATGCCGTTCAAAGCGAGTTACTTTTGGTGACGTTTTTTTCCCCAATACTTTATTTTCAGGGGTGCGCATTCAAAAAATATTATAATGTTTAATTACGGTGCACACATTTTCGTGTGCACTTCATAATTTGAGCTGTGTAGTACAAAGAATTGTCATTTTCTTTACTGTTACTTTCTATATATTAGATAGACACGTAAACATATTTAATTACAACTGCCAAACGATGCATTAGATTTAATTGTTTAAACGTTTAAATTTAATTATTTTCTGTTCCATAACTGGACATTTAATATAAACCTATCTATGTAATAATTGTGTCAGTATTTTTTTCAAGGCTTCATTTTTAGCGGTGTGCGTTCTAAAATCTTTTATCGCCTGATTACTGTGCTGTATATACACTATACATTATAAACTTTCGCTACCGAACGTTTTAACAAAAGTTGACTAAATTTAATGAAGTGATCCAGAAAACGCTTAATTAATATGAATTGCAAATTGAATATGTTTTTATGTTAATTCCTTTGTATTCAGAATAGCATAGGCCACTTCTAAAATTGCCTTTAATCATTTTTAAGATGCGCTTATTAACAGACTGTTGAATCTTTTTTTTTAATTTTAATTTTATTTTTCATATATAAAATCTGGTGTGTGTGTGTGTGCATTGAATATAATTTACAAAATATGATACCTTATCCGAAATAGGGAACATCCATTTTGAAATTATACACATTGCTTATAAACCGTAAATATAAATCGTAAAATATAGAGACATAAAAAATGTTAAATATTATTTCCCTGTTAAAACAATTATGAATACGTCAAAAGGAGGAGTTATTTTGGTCCAGTACATTTACTTTATAACAAGACTTTATTTTATGCGGCCAGCTTTCTATATTGTCTAAATATGGTGTGCACATTTTTTTGTTATCATTTTAATACGACCGTTTTTAAAAAAAAAGTATTTTAGAAAGTACATTTATAATTTTGTTTATTTGCGCTATGAGTCACTTATCTTTTGCCTTATAAAGGGATAGTGCCACATGTTCTTTATCTCATAGACGTGGTTACAAATATTATATAACTTACAATTGTGATACGATGCAGATTCGTAATTATATATTCAATTTTTGAGTGGCGAGGGTGGTAGAGCTCTTTCGGAAAACCTACAAGTTATGTTAATTTTGTACAAGTGGGAATGAAATTGTAAATTTAGTTATTATGGTCGGCAAGAATCATTATTTAATAAATCATATCTTTTAAATAGTAAGGTTATGTTAAAAGGCACTGCATTAAGTGAAAACAACTCACGCGGTAAAATGTCATGTCTCTGTTTCTCATAAGATTTTAACTAAATAGATGAATCTGAAATTTTACTTGGCAAATAAAAATATTAATAACCAGCAACTAATACTTGGATAAAGGGTCAGCATACTCCCGCTACGAAGTGCGGGTATTTTTCTAGTTTTAAATATTTTTACAGTGCCAAACACCACACGATTTTTCAACTGCTATAGACTTTTGTACATCGTTCCTCAGGGTTCCACATCCAGTGAGTGACTTGGATATTATAAAACTACAAGGTTGTGCTACGGCGCCGTGGCGCCTTCGGCGCCAACTTCGTATAGGGCGCCTACGGCGCCCACCTTATTCATAAGCCCAACTAACTTGTCCTTGGTTGTTAAATACGAAATATTAAAATTCTTGAAATGTACACAAAGCATTTTATAGGGGCCTTCCATAAAGTACGTCACGCTAGGCGCCCACTTTTTTGTCAAAACCCCAAGTAACTTATCCTTGTTTGATAAATACGAAATATTAGAATTCCTGAAATGTACACAAAGCATTTTATAATTATAAATCCTCAAATCCTATTTTGACATCGTTCCCTTTTCCAAAATTAAGATATGAGTTAAAACAAGTACGTCATATAATATTTTTTTTACAGCGCGTCTTTAATTTGTAATTAATTTGCACACCTTTTGAAGCACACCATGTATTAAATATAAGATCAAACAATGACTCATATTAAATATTTTTACAGCGCTAATCACCACACGATTTTTCAACTGCTATAGACTGTTGTAAATCATTCCTCAGCGTTCCACATCCTTCCAGCCAGCCAGTGACTTGGACTATTATATTATTTATTTGCAATTGTCACGCAATTCAGTAGTGTCTGTCAGTCAGTCCTACGCTATGCGAGGTAATTCCCGATTTTAAAAAAAGTTGCTTTCGAGATTATAACAAAATGTGTTGCTCACCATAAAATATTGTGACGTGACGTCATTATTTGAGCTTTTATTTATGAGTGAAGGGAACGAAGAAAAAAGAGCAATGTTTTATTTGATGCGATTATTATTATTATTTTTTTGTATTAAATGTCCGTTTTTGTGTATGTGTCCATGTCAATATTACGTACGTAATTATAAATTTAATTTTCTATATTAATATATAACATTCGTTTTTCGGTTTATGAAATTTACAATTGGTTGTCGTTCGGTTGTCAAGTTTCGATGCGTTTTGAACTACAAAGCCATAATTTATTACTGCAAATGAAATTTGTCAACTTATGCTTCAGTTTAGCGTTTGTTTTTCTTTTATACACTTTGAGATTGCATATTTGTATGTTTAAAAACAGAATCGGACTCCTTCCCACAATTGTTTTTTTAAATTGTTATTTACCTGTAATATTTCAATGTGTCTTAGACTAATTTTGAATAAAAAATATTTGCTTTTAATATAGAACTGGAAGGGATGCTGACTTGACAATAATGAAAACGTTTATTAGAATTCCTAAAACGTGAATATTAAAGTTGATACCTTAATATTGTCTTTTATCCAGTGCTTAACTTTACTTCAAAGGTTTCATGCAAAATAAATAGTACGTTGTTATTCATATTTGTAAATAGTTACAATTTTTTATTTACATGTTTTTGATAATGTAAAGGTAATAATGTATGGACCAATGGTGGCGCATAAACTGACAAGTCATAAAAGATCTTGAAAAGGTGCTGACTTGACAACAATAAAAACGTTCATGTGAATTACTAACACGTGTATATCAAATTGTAAATATGATTAACAGTTGATGAGTTAATCTTTTCTGTTATCCTGTGACAAACTTTGCTTACTACGTTTCATGCAAAATAAATAGTTATTAACATGTGTAAAATTACAGTTTATTTTTTACATGTTTTGAAAATGTTGGGGTAATAATGTATGGACAAATGGGCGAATAAACTGACAAGTCATAATCATCGATGAAGCTTAACGGCTTCAAATCACAGATATGCGTGATGTGGATCACATTACAATTACAGTCACATAATTTATTTTTAACGCACTGTGCTATATTATTGGTGCACTCATAATTGGTGCGCACTATTTAATGCCGCAAGTTAATGTCCGGCTGACTCCTCAGCAATATTTGTTAATACGTCGAACTTCAAACTTCTTTGCCGCAGTATCACTTTAGGCTGTGTGTAATTCACTATGCATTTACTATTATCATGATTATATCATTATTATTCATGCAAACTTATATAACGCGAAGCCTAAGCTTGGAGGTTTTCTCATAACACATATATTCGTATATATAATAAAAATATATACTCTGCTATGTCAGTTCGTAACGTTAGATTTTAGAAAGCCCACCGATAAAAAAAAACCTTGAAAAGCATATTGCAAAACCACCCAAAAAACCCCCCACTATTTTCAAACGTCCGCATGAAATTGTTCAATATGGAAAAGAGATTTAATTTTTCTCTCTTGGTCTCTACATTTTCTGATTATTTACTATGCGGCTTTCAGGCAGAAGGGACAATTACAAAAACTGAAATATATCCATTTTGAAAACTCCCGTCATTTTTGACGGGTGATACCCTAGTGTAATATATAATGTATAGATTTACATTATTGCCGTAACAACTGTAGATATCAGAATTACAGACATCTTATTTCAGATGGGTCAGTCGTAATGCTAGTTTCATTTGACCTTTGTTCACAATAATTTTCTGATATCTGCATGACGTTGACTTTCATCGCTTTGATTCATTTTATATATCAATAATATAAGAGCCCACGTCACTCATTGGAAGGATGTGTAACGCTATGACGTCATTTTTTTGAGCTTATATTTTAGTATCAAGGCGTGCATCAGAAGGTGCGCAAAAAGGTACGCAAAATGATTATAAAGTAAAGATTTTTGCCGTAAAAAATATTATATGACGTCATTGTTTTAGCACAGAACGTCAATTACCAAAACAATGCAAGAACCTGTGACGTCAGCATTTGTGTTAAAGTAGACAAAAATTTGTGTTTATAAATCCTAATTATCAATTACTTTGTGTACATTAGTCTAGATAATTAAGTTATTCTTGAAGCATCGGATTGATTGGGTGGTAGAACTTGCAGTGTTCAAGTGGGTATTAATCATTTGTTATCATTTGTACTTTTACTTTTATCGTTACTTTTGGAGACGAACAGTAATATTTTTGTGAGAAGTTTTTGATAAATTTATCGTTGAAAGATATAATTATAATGCAATTTTTTTAAACAGATTATGATGGAGGTTAATGAAGACCCTGTCTCCAGAAAACGACGTAAAGCTAAGGAACGTCAAGATTGATGGCGTGCAAAGCAAACACCTGAATCAGTTGAAGCACTTCGTGCAAAAAATAATGAGTCACAAAGGAAACGCCTTAGAAGCTTTTCCCCTGCTCTGTTAAAATCCCATAGAGTGGCCAGAGCTGAATCTGAACTTCAACGCATTTCACTCATGTCTTCAGCTCAGCTTCAAGCCTATCGAGCGGGCAACACTGCCTCTCAGCAACAACAACGAGAGCGTCTGAATGAGGCTCTTCGTCGAGAAGCAACCAAACTTCAAAGTTAGCAACATTGTTCAACACGATTGTGGACAGTTTAATGGGAAATCTCTTAATTGTCAGTATTGTGGGTCGAAGCATTTTGAAGATGAGCGTCCATCAGATGGCTTATTTACGTCTTGCTGTCGCAAAGTAAAGGTTATGCTACTTAAGCCGCATGACATCAATGGAGACGTCGTTGATTATCCCGAGTTCCTTAGGCATCTTTTATCAGAACCTAATTATCCCAATTCCAAACATTTTCGTGACACCATCCGATCGCATAACAGCGCAATTTCTTTTGCATCATTGGGTGCTAATATCATGGACTTACCAGGGAGAGGCCCGTACATATTCAAGATTCACGGACAAATGTACCATCGTACGTCACATCTACAGCCAGTCAATGCCCAAGAACCGCAATTTGCCCAGCTCTATGTTGTCGACAGTAATCAGGCTACAGACGTAAGAGATGGACACTACGCTAATGAGAACTGCAAGCGTGAAATACTGGATCAAATCGATCGATTTTTTCGTCAACACAATCGTTTGGCTCAGACTTTTAAACGTAATAGAGATGTCGAAACGCGAGGAGCTGCACGTGCAGCTGAGGCAGGTGATAAAGCGGCAAAAAATCAAGATGATTTTCAGAACCGATCGGCGATCAGACCAACGTCGATACAACTCACCCACCTCAAACGAAATTGCTATGGTGTTTGTTAACGACGACGGTGAGCCACCTTTCAAACGCAACATCCAGTTCTATGCAATCATTCCAGATGATCCCAATAAGCAGTTCGTGAAATTGAGTATTTTAAGTCTCAACATCGATCCGATGACCTACGCATTATTATTTCCTTATGGCGAAGAAGGATGGCAGCCGAATAGGGAATGCGAAGCCTACCCCGGCGTAGGTAAGAATCGCATCCGTAACAAGATCAGCATGCTTCAGTTCAAAGCAGCCATGACAGCCATCCGAGATGACTTCAATCCTATCATGAGTGCCCGAAAGCTTACACAGCAGTGGCTGGTGGATTCGTATCTGCATGTGGAAGCCAACAATCTCAACTACATTCGTCAGAATCAAAAACGTTTAAGATTGGAACAATATCAGCGTCTTGCCGATCATATGGCTAACATGGCTGAGAATCCCAACATGGAATCAGGTGTATCGGTCATACGTCCGCCATCTTTAGAAGGATCTCCACGAAACATGCGCCAGATATGATGTGATGCAATGAGTATATTTGCTAAACACGGTGTCCCAGATCTATTCGTCACATTTACGGCTAATCCAAGTTGGCCCGAGATCACCAGCAACTAAAGACCAAGAGAACAGACCTCAGAAAGACTGGACTTGGTAGCAGTGTGTTTAAGCTAAAACTTGACTCACTCAACAAGGACATCACTGCTGCGGGAATTTTTGGTGAAACATAATCATTTGTCTACAGTATTGAGTTTTAGAAGTGAGGGCTCCCACATGTGCACATCTTGGTGACATTGAAAGAAGAGTTCAAGTTCACAACTGCAGAGAGGATCGATCAATTTATCTGTGTTAAGATTTCATCAGAGGAGTGTTAAGAACTGCGAGATATTGTGCTAAAGTGCAACATGCATGGTCCATGCGGCGAATGTCAACAGAATGCACCCTGTATGAAGGATTGGCATTGCTCAAAGCAGTTTCCGAAGGAGTACAATAAGCAGACTATTCCAAATGTAAGGAGGGCCTTTAACATGCATACAGTCTCCACCCTATGGTATTAACATAGGGCCGAAATCAAAACATCATTGGGCCTTTTACATGCATACAGTCTCCACTCTATGTTATCAACATAGGGCTGAGATCAAAACATCATAGGACCTTTAACACGCATACAGTCTCCACTCTATGGTATTAACATAGGGCCGGAATCAAAACATCATGGAACATTTAACAAGCATACGGTCTCCACTCTATGGTATTAACATAGAGCCGGGATCAAAACATCATGGAACCCTTAACACGCATACAGTCTCCGCTCTATGGCATCAACATAAGGTAGAGGGATGGGTTGGATTAGCTAAGTAGGACTTTCTATCGCCGCTTTTAGCGACTTTTAAAAGAGGAACATAACATTAGTTACTCAACATTACTTGCTCAGAAACTACATATTATGTGATAATGTAAATAAGAAAAACCCGTAAAAAACCAAGTTTTTGACTATAAATCCTTTATGTACGAGAAGTAACTAAAAGAATGTTCATTATAATACGCAGCGCCAGACCATCCAGAAATACAAAATTGAAGTTGTGTCGTAAAACATGTTTAATATAATACGCACCGATCAGGAATATGTTTATAAAAAGAGCTGTCAATAAAATACGCACCTTATTGCGCGACAGAAAGGTTGTTCAATATAATACGCACCGCGACGCTCTATCTCAAAAAATAGCATGATACATAGGAATAAAAAAAATAATCTAAAAAATTCATAATTTAATTACGGTACATGCGATCGATCTGAAATTTTGATACATTGTTTTTATCATCGGTACAAAACTGCCTGCAAAATTTCAGCTCGCTATCTTGCGAGCAAGTGGGTTAAAAATCGATCAAAAGTTTTGGCGACAAGCAAGCAAGCAAGCAAGGTCCGCCGCAGACACCACGAGTTAATATAAAGGATTTAAAAAGGAAATTTTCCATGGAATACCTGGTTTATCATAATTATGAATTGACATTGAATGTTGAATAGTTATCAGTGTATATAGTCTTCTGCTATCGTCCTATCATTGATTTAACGTTAAAAATAGCTCTTTCATACCTTTAAAAAAATGTAATAGATAATAATATTACAATATAATGTTTTAAACTAAAATTTAAATTTAAATTGAAATTAATAATAAGATAATAACAATATTAAAGAAATTACGATGTAGAAATGAAACCTTCCGGGGTCAAAACGACCATGGGTCGAAACCTTTTGTCATCGAACTGTCCGGGATCGAATAGTTCGTGTTCGAACAGTCCGTTGTCGAATTGACTCGGGTCCAAACGTCCTGTGGTCGAATTGGCATGTGCGAACTGTTCGGGGTCGAGTCGTACGGGTTCGAAACGTTATAAAAACCAAATGTTTCAATATAAGATATAGATAGAGAAGTGACACAAACAACAATGCAAGAGTCAAGGAATCAAATCATAAAACACAATGACTTAAGAGAACTTTCACATAACAAATAATAAGTACTACATCACGTACTTGCTCCCCAACAAAGAATGTTGCAGTCATAAATATTTTTTTAAATAGAAAATAGACACAAAACAATGATACGTTGTTTTCATTGAATCAATTTATTCAAAAATTTAATATCCAAGTAGATAACTTGTTTTAATAAACTGCGTTTCTCATTTTAAGAGGAAGATCGAACATTTCAGAGAATTAGTAAAAAAAATTATATAATTTGAATTTCTTGGCAAAGTCCTCTCTTGTAAACTGTTATTTGTTTTTCAACGTTTTGTAGTTATAATTGTCAGAAAAAGGTTAGAATTAATTTTTAGATGCTGCAATTTTGTTGACATTGTGTGGTAAGCATGCAGTTGGATATGAACTTGAGAGCAGAATTATATTTTAAAAATACGTATGTAGCACCCAAACATTCACACAAAATATATGTTTTCTTTGTTTTATGCCATAGGGGGTGGTGGACATGCTTGTTTAAGCATGGAGTTCCAAATTTGATACACATAAGCCACTTTGTCAGATTTGAATACATGTTCTGCACCACTTGAAATATCCAAGAGCTCAGGTTCATACGCATCCCCAAAACCCACAGCGTTGATGGTATACCCTTGAGCTTTGATACGATCGGCAGCTTCTTTTGCTGATAACAAAATATTAAAAGAAAAAATATGTAATCTTCGAAAAGATCAAATAAAAACATTTGGTATAGAAATAGGCCAAGAAGAAAAGCTTTACATTTAAATTTCACACAATTTCTTCAAAAAGCTTCAAAAAGTTTCAATATTACTTGTTTAAGTATATGAAGTTTATGTTAATTCCAGAGTTTGACATATATCCCTTTCTGGGAACACGCATTTCAGAAAGTTGGGAGCTGAAGCATAAAAGTTCAACTGTATCAAGGAAATGTTTTTTTTTGTGAATCATGTCTGCACTCTAGAGAGAAAGCTAACAGAACATATTAACTGTTCTCATTAAATTTTTTGTAGTAGTTTACTAAGGATTTAAGAAAAACATATGTTGTCTTAATCAATTTTATCTCTTAAAAAGGTTATAATGTTAGTCTAATTTTCATTTTCTTCAATCTCTATGTATGAACCCTGTTTGCTATTTTTCCCCACATACTTGGGCATGAAAGGTTGCCCTTAAAGTAACGCAGTGAATTATTTAAAATATTAAATATAGATAATGAAAACATAAGAAATGCTTTGACTCTTAACTTTTCAGCATACATTTAATATTCGTAAATTTACATATCCTTAATAATTTAAATTAAGCTGTAATAATAAACTCATGTAAGTAAAAAAAACTTGTTTTTTTCCTCAAATAACAATAATGCATTGTAATGTAATTAAGAGCACCGAATTCTGAATATAAAAACTTAGGAACAAACTATATATATTAAAATAATTATTAGAAAGAGCGAATCTTTAAAAAAATTAATAGCTTCAACATATTGACTAGAACAAATTTTATTGATATTATAAATAACTTACTTTTGTCCGGGTTGTCAGATTTGCCGTCAGTGAATACGATAACAGTTTTGGAAGAATTACTGCGGGAACCAGCAGCAATAGAAAACATTCCATCATTAATGATAAAGTCCAGTGCTTTGTCGGTTCTTGTTTTGTGGCCAATGTATTTAATATCTTTCATACGCTACCAAATAAAATATTTTACATTTGATGCCTTGAATTATATTCAACATAAGAAAATCTTAAATATTCATAAATTATATTTTTAATCAATCGATTTTCTCATGTTGCATATTACATACATTAACAAATATAATTGGCTTCAACCTGGCCTGTTTTTATGATCACATTTCGTACCCTGCCCAGTACGATCCCGTATCGTCATGGGATCCCTTTCTAAAGCATAAAATATATTCGATTAAAAAAATAAATTAAAAAGCTCAACAATAATTCATTTCAGTTTTAAGAGGTTTCGTGACCCACTCTATTCGTCAGATTTATTAAATAAAATATAATTCAGAAAACATTTTGATAGTGTGTCTAGCACAAAGATAAGCCCCTTTTGTTTTTTGTAAGTGGTGCCAGCACCGAGGCTCAAGCCCATGACTCTTTGCAGTCTCGGTACGACAGCCGAACGCGCTGCCGCTGGACCACCGCTGCACCATAAAAAAGGGTGACCCAACGCAAAATAAAGTCACACTTCTAGAATGTTTGAGATCAACCCTGAATCAAGTAAATAAAAAAGATTATATTACATCCATAATTTTGCAATATTTAGTGTTTAAAACTTGCACCATATAAAAGATCCACTAATTTTAACGGAAATCTTGAAAATATAAACTCTAGAATTTTATAGAATATTTATATAAACCTAAAATAAAGTGAATATGTTTACTATAACTACTTTTGAATTAATAGTCGGATAAGTATTAGATAAAAGTTTGAAAAGATATTCAATTAAAATCTCTTTTTAAAAAATAGAGTTATAGAATTTAAAATAAAAATATTTATAATTTTTCAAGAACATCCCAGAATAAAGTAAATACTAATATTACTATTAAATCAAATTTCATTTAAATACAGGTTGGCATCACATTAGCAATGATTTAAAATTTTGATTTGAGTTTAACTTATCTGTAACCAAATATTAGTGTTGAAAGTTATTGTAAGGTGTCTAGCAATAGGCCCCCGGCCGAAAAGGAACATGTTGTAAAATTTAAAACTCCTCTAGGTTTCAATAAAGATGATGATGGATATACATGCCTGGTTTGGTCAGATTCTTCAACAGATGTATAAATCTATGTAATTCAAAGACACAAACAATTACAGTATTTTATATATACGTATAGTATTACGGAAAAAATTATAAAAAATTACTAACAAAGACACAGTTAACTTTTGAAAAAAAGGAACTAAATGATGATCCTGCAAAAATTAATTTAATAATTAATGATAAACAACCCGTAAAAACTAAGTTTTTGACTATAAATTCCTTACATATATGAGACATAATTAAAAGTATTCTTTATGTTTCATATTTTTAGTGCGACAGACAGTAACGGACCCCTGTGACATTGAGGGCTGGAGTGAAACTCCAGTGACCCGTGGAGGTCAACTATAGCAGATGACTACACATACTATATAAGAAATAAACTAAAAATTCATTACATTAATTGCGGTACATTTGATCGGTCTGAAATTTTTATACAAAGGAATATTAATTGACACAAGTATATGTGCAAAGTTTCAGCTCGATAGGATTACGGGAAATTCGTTTATGTACACTTTTGCACGTACTCTAGCTGGACCAACACTGACAGAGTGAGAGACAAGACGGTGAAGTTAATATAAGGGATTTAAAAATAGCATTTATCTAGGTATTTAAATATAAAACAAATAATTTTGAAAAATAATATCAATACCTCGGAAAGGTCATTAATAGATTGATATTCTTTAAGGTCAAAATATTTCTTTGGATCAGAGCTGAAAACAACTGCCCCGACAAGAACATGTTCAGGCCCGATTAAAAAGGTCGAAGCCAAAACTGTTGCGAAAATATGCATTTCACTGAAGTTGCTTTGTCCGATACTACTGGAGGAATCCAAGAGGAAAATGACGTCAATGACTTCGTTACAAACTGAAATCAAAGTTTACAATAAAAAATTTGAAATTTTTTTTTAAATGTTGCTGTACAAATTTATATAGGCTATTATATAAAGATACACGTCAAAATTTCATTATTACATTACAAAGTATTAATGTAAAGGTTGTATATTTTGAAATGTTTTTAAGAATTTGATACAATTACATATTTTAAGAAGTGCGAAAGTGCTCAGCGTGATAACCCTTGTATTTGTTATCAATTTATTAGTATTATTATATATTTGTATAAAGTGATCAATGATTTTAAGCAAACACACGTGGAATTTGCATATTTGGAAACACGGGCAAAGGATCACTTGTTTGAGCCACATCATTTATTTTAGTTTTAAAAAAGTAATAAAACAGCACCAATATTTTATTACTAGAACAATTCCCGTGCAATGCTACGGGTAGGCACAATGAAAATAACGTTATTTGGATATGAGTTTCACATTCCCCTTAATAATGAGTTTAAACGTATCAGGAAATTAAGGTAGGGATAAATCAAACCCCTTCTTTATAAAAATCACGATATGTGTGTCTAGAAAATAGAAAGTATGATGAATTTAAATATTACCCATCAATTTTGGTATTTCTGCTTTAATAACGCACGCTTTTCTTTATATACTTTACCAGAATAACAAAGGTCCTTAACAGTTACAAAAATCTAATGGGCAAGGCTCAATTTCTTTTTCCATGAATCAAAAAATGAAAACAATATCTTTGATTCCTTTGGTTCTATGGAAAAAGCTAACACTAAATATATGTATACCTTAAAGAACCGTACAGTTTATACCCGAAGTGTGTGCCACGCAACTCATTGCTCTAGAAATGTAACTATTTTTTTAATGAATGCTTTAGTTTTGTTAGCTCTTAAATACCTTTCTAAGTAATGATTTTTTTATGGGAAAAGCATATTATTGATGTGAATTTTGATGCTTAAGTAAGGTGTGCATGGGTTTTATTTGTTTTAAAGAAACATTTTGAATCGCAAGGTCTGAGCTTAAAATTTACCCTGCTGATTTAGTTTAATCTATGCAAAAAGTATAAAAACAGTTGCTAAGCTACAGTATTTATGTCATCCAGGGTTGGGCGATATTATTGAATCTTACCCCACCAATAAATGGTACATTTCAAAAGGTCATAAAGTTGTACTCAATATAAAAATAGCTGTTCCACTTATTACCCACACGCATTGGTCCGTGCATATAACTCCTATATATAATCCATTTTCGTCTATAACAGTAACGAATTTTTTGTTCATTCCTTCTATTTCCTTGGGGCAGTTTATGGAGTATTCGTTCCAGAAAAAAAAATCGTGTAAACTATTTAAGCACCGAAGGAAAATAAATCTCCAACCTAAGAATCATTGTTATTGCTTTCATCCCTAATCTCTTGCTTCATGCATTTTTTTATTTATAGATATAACTTACCTAGCTTGTTTAACTTAATTTATGCAAAAAGAATATTAACAGTGGCTAAGCTATAGTGTTTGGTGTCTGGTTTCACTCATGTGCTTTCTTTCTCTAATGCATTAAATACATTGTTAGTATTTTATTATTTATAACTAACTTTTAAAATGTCAAATACATTAAGTATTTAAATTAAAGACATAAAAGATATAAAGAAAAGTGGTAAAATGATACTGTGTATTTGATAATAAACAAAATAATAGTATATAAATATTGTTAAAATATCACGCTAAAAAAACAATGACTATGGTGTGTAAACAAAACCTTAGGTAGATTAACGTTGAACATAAATGTAGACATCTATAGAAAGATTACATCAAACAATTTTTCGAAACGCTGGATAAAATACATCTCGGAAATACATAAAGGAAACAGTGTAAAGATGTAATTTGCAAACAAATATTAATTCTTAAATTTTTTTTATAAAAATATATACATAGTCTTGTTAGAGGCGCAACATTACCAGACATAAAAATAAACCGTTTCATCACATTTAGTTCACAACAAAAAAAAACACACACACACTCACTAATTCACACACGTGCACACACAAAGATAAACACACACACAGATGTATAGTACCATTAAAAAAAATCACATTGAAATAACCGCGGCTCTTTTTACTTTGTTTCCATTTTACAAATTAATATGAGCTCGAACTATGACGTAAAAGTCACAATATTTTATGGCGAGAAACGCCGTCTTGTTAATCTCGACACCAAAACTTTTATTATTTTACGTCTTAATTTTCAATAATTTATTTTATTTTCGGGAGTTACCCCGCATAGCGAGCACCCACACACACGGCTTCGGACGCGCTTAGGCGCAATATATATAGGGATTTTGACCTTAAATGCATTCACTTTTCAGTCGTATATTCTTTACATTCAATGGGATTTAAATATTACGTATACTAATGAAAATGACTACCGTGCGATATTTTAAGTGAAATACGAATATGCGTCAGAATAAAAAATGGTTAACACAGAGTAGTCAAATGTTTCCGACAAATGATATGTATTTTTTTCCCAATAAATAATCATTTCAACTGACAAGATTTAGTTTCTAAGGATGAGTGAAATACGAAAAAAACCTGCCACGCCGGCTGGAAATAATTTCGGCTCGTCTAATATTCCAAGTCACTCACTGGCTCACTGAAAGTGGAACGCTATGACGTCATTGTTTGATTTTATATTTATAAAATACAAGGTTTTAATCCAGAGGTGCGCAAAATGATTATAAATTAATGATTCTCGCCTTAAAAGCATATATGACTTCATTGTTTTAGCTTATATTTTAATTTTGGAAAAGGGAATAATGTAAAAAGATGATTTGACGATTTTTAATTATAAAATGCTTTGTGTAAATTTTAGGAAGTTTAATATTTCGTATTTATCAAACAAGGATTAGTTACTTGGGCTTTTGATCCCCCCAAAAAAAGTGGCGCCTCAGCGCAATCTAGTTATTTATATTAAATTAAAGTAACTTGTCTTTGAATTACCAATCCAATTAAGTGAGCTGGTTGGTTCAGGTTAGAGTTTAATAGAAATACCTGCTCTTGAAATGTTGCTTAGATATGAACAAATTGTCTTGGAATATATTTAACATATTTGTAAGCTCAGCAAGATTTTATAATATACAATTGCAATGAAATTCAGGAAATAGAAAAAAAAATTGAATATTATATTCTTATATGAATAATTTCCATTTAAGATCTGAAAGTTATGAATAAAGAATTTCATAAATTTAGAATAATACGTCATTAATTACCCAGAGCAGCACGTACAATGTACATATTACAATTCAACAGCCTGAACAAAACTCCGCCGTAGCCGGTCCCAAGCCCGGGTGAGAGAGGAGGAGGGTTGTGCGAAGGGCTAGCATCCCTTCCCGTAAAAAAAGCCTTGCTACAAAAACGTGAACAAAGAAAAAAATAGGAAACTCGGACCTTGGAGATGATGGGTCTCGTAACAGAGAACTTATGAAGCTGGGTGGCCAAAGCCAACTGGAAACCACCCGGCAGACAACCATCCTCTCCACTAGGACCACCACCAACTTAGGAACATGGAACGTAAGGACCATGTTCGAAGCTGGAAAAACTGCCCAAGTTGCTGCCGAAATGCAACGGTACAAGCTAGCCATCCTAGGGATAAGTGAATCCCGATGGACTGGCTCAGGCCAGATGAAGCTCAGCACAGGAGAACTGCTACTATATTCAGGCCATGATGAAGAAAACGCAGCCCACACCCAAGGAGTAGCAATCATGATTTCCAAAACTGCTCAGAACGCCCTTTTAGGGTGGGAAGCCCATGGTCCCCGAATAATCACCGCAAGATTTAAGACCAAAAAGCAAGAAGTCAATATGGATCTTCTTCAGGTATACGCTCCTACTAACGACAGTAAAGAAGAGGACAAAGAGGACTTCTACAACAGACTGAGAACCCTTATCCAAAAGTGTCCTAGGAGCAATGTGATTATTCTAATGGGCGACCTAAATGCAAAAATAGGCAGCAACAATAATGGATATGAAGAATGCATGGGAACAAATGGCCTCGGAGAGATGAACGATAATGGTGAAAGGCTAGCAGATCTATGTGCTGCAGATGGACTGGTCATTGGTGGAAGTCTCTTCATGCATAGAAATATCCACAAGGCAACATGGATATCACCAGATATGTCAACGGCTAACCAAATCGACCATATCTGTATCTGCAAAAAGTTTAGAAGATCTCTCCAAGATGTAAGGGTAAAAAGAGGGGCAGATGTAGCCTCAGACCATCATCTACTGATTGCCCAACTAAGGCTCAAATTGAAAAAGAATTGGACAAGTGAGGGAAGCAAGCGCCAACGTTTTAACACTACTCTTTTGAAAGGGGGAACAAAACTTAATGAGTTCAAACTTACGCTAACAAACAAATTCCAGATCTTACAAGAACTTGGCAACGAAGTAACAGTTGACCAAAACTGGAAATGCTTCAAAGAAATACTCACGACCACCTGTGAAGAAGTGTTGGATCCAAGGCAACAAACGCATAAAGAATGGATATTTAATGAAACCATGGAGAAAATCCAACAGAGGAAAAAGAAGAAGGCAAATCTCAACAACAGCCGCACCAGAACTGAAAAAGCTAGAGCATCAGCAGAATACGCAGAAGCCAATAAAGACGTTAAACGTAGTATAAGGTCAGATAAAAAGAACTACATAGAAGGACTAGCGACTGAATCAGAAGAGGCAGCTTACCATGGAAAAACAAGAGAACTATTCAGTACAACAAAAAAGCTATCCGGAAAGTTCAAAAATCCAGAGAGACCTGTTAAAACTAAAGATGGGAAATCTATACCTGATGAAGAGGGTCAGAAAAAAAGATGGATAGAATATTTTGAAGAACTCCTCAACCGACCAACCCCACAATACAAACTCAACATAGAGCCAGCGGAACAAGACCTAGAAAAAGACTGCAGCATACCCACAAAACAAGAGATAAACAGAGCAATTAAACAACTAAAGAAAGGCAAAGCAGCTGGTCCAGACAGAATACCAGCAGAAGCCTTGACAGCAGATATTACGACTAGCTCTGCAATGCTACACATTCTTTTCAAGAAAATATGGGAGGAAGAACAGATTCCGACGGAGTGGAAAGAAGGACATCTCATTAAGCTCCCAAAGAAAGGAGATCTTAGCTCTTATGAATAACTCTGCTTTCCATACCAAGCAAAGTATTTAACAGACTGCTGCTAAACAGAATGAGGGACGCAATAGACACCCATCTTAGAGACCAACAAGCAGGTTTTAGAAAAGATAGATCATGCACTGACCAGATTGCCACCCTGAGAATTATATTGGAACAATCCCTGGAGTGGAACTCACCACTATACATCAACTTTATTGACTATGAGAAGGCTTTCGATAGTGTTGACAGGCCAACCCTGTGGAAGTTACTAAGACACTACGGGATACCACAAAAACTGACTGACATAATTAAGGCTTCCTACGAAGGACTTACATGTAGAATTGTCCATGGCCAACAAGCAACAGCGGCTTTTGAGGTACAGACCGGAGTCAGACAGGGGTGTCTGCTTTCACCATTCTTATTTCTGCTAACCATCGACTGCATAATGAAAATGTCTACAGAGCAGAAGAGAAATGGTATCCAGTGGACACTATGGAAACAACTGGATGACCTGGACTTTGCGGACGATCTGGCCTTATTATCGCACTCACAGCAACAGATGCAGGAGAAAACCAACGATGTAGCAAAATTCTCTGCTTGCCTTGGCCTGAACATCCATAAGGGAAAAAGCAAAGTCCTTAAAATAAACACATCAAGCAACACTCCAATAACACTGGAAGGAACAAATCTGGAAGAGGTGGATAGCTTCACATACCTTGGAAGCATCATCGACACACAAGGAGGGACAGACGCCGATGTAAGAGTGAGAATCGGCAAAGCAAGATCATCATTTAAACAGCTAAAAAAAGTTTGGAACTGCAACAACTTGACTCTTCATACCAAGGTCAGGATATTCAACACCACAGTAAAGCCTGTCCTACTGTATGGAGCAGAAACATGGCGAATAACAGCAGCCATTTCTAAAAAGCTTCAAGCCTTTATAAATACATGTCTCCGAGCAATTCTCCGAATCCGCTGGCCAAATGTCATCACCAATGAGGACCTCTGGCAACGCACACAACAAGAGCCAGTGGAAGAGCTAATACGCCAGCGCAGATGGAGATGGATTGGCCACACTCTCAGAAAGCCTACATCCAGCATTGTGAGACAAGCCCTCACATGGAACCCCCAAGGCAAGAGGAAAAGAGGTCGTCCCAAAATGACCTGGAGAAGAGAACTGGAGGCAGACACAAAAATGAGCGGGCACAGCTGGGGGCAGATTGAGAGACTGGCGCAGGACCGGGATGCCTGGAGAGACTTTGTTCGCGGCCTATGCCCCAGATGGGACGAAGGGCGATGATGATGATGATGATGATATTCAAATTAAACAGGTTGTAGTCAGCAGAGGCGTCGCTAGAGTTGGTGTCAGCTTGGGCGGTAGCTCATGGTGTCACCCTTTCACGACTGAAGGGGCCGTCCATAAATGACGTCACGCGTGGTTGCCTATTTTTACCCTACTCCTCCCCCATTGTCATACTTTGTCACAAAAACGTAGACCCCCACCTTTTCTTTTACGATATGACGTCACAAAGCTTTGACATCCCCCCCCCCAAAGCCATATTTACTCAATAAAAATTAGCATGTTGCAAATTATTATCTTTTTTATTTAAATATGTATTTAGGGTAAGTCTGCACTCTAATATCGTAACACGCGTGAAGCCATTGAAAAAGTTATTAAATAAATGGTAAACAATCACATATGTAAGTGGAACTTTTGTTTAAAGTTGTGCGGTTTTCATGTGACGTCACATTTTTAAAACACACCCTCCCCCTCGTCACACATGGTCACAGATGCTTAACCTTTTTCTCCTATGGCGGATTAAAAGGGCAGTGCTGAACGGGCTAAAGCTAAGGGCCCCCAATAATTTAAGGTCCCCCCAAACTTATTGTAAATTATAGTGCATAATAAAGATGCAGGCAAATGTTTGTATGAATCCCTGAAAATGCATTGGAGAGTCATACTGTTATGCGGCAAATATTAGTAGGAAGTATAACGGAAACAAGGCTATTCTTTATGAGGAGTGCAGTGTTGCTCATTATGTGCCGTTCAAAGCTCATTCCATTAAATTGGTTGGTGAAAGTGCAGCAGGTTGTCCTGTTGCATTCAGATTTTTTTGTCTTCTGGAAAATCTTTATACCCGGCTTGTTGCATCTACTCATCGTTGGAATGTACTTCAAAAACACATGAAATTGCTACATGTTAACTAAGCCTTGTCTGACACAAGATGGTCAGCCTGACATGATGCTGTATGGTCTGTTAATAACCCATAAAATGAGAATATCGCAGCACTGGAAGAATTAGCTACAAACGAAAATCATCCACGTGACCTTTGACTTGAAGCAGAAGGATTTCTAAAGTACCTTGAACCACTGGAAGTCGCTATTTTACTTTGAATTTGGGAAAACATTTTAGAAAGGAAGTTTCTCATTGAGTTTGTTAAAAGACAGCATTCTTAATTTGATTTATATGAAGACGAAGGAAAATATAAGTCCGTGGTCTAAAGAGAGTATAAACAATCTTCAATGCTATCAAAGATAATAGGAAAGAAAGCATCAGTTTGATAAAGGGACATCACCAAAACAGTATTCTCCCCGAGAAAAAAATTCAAGGTTGAGGTATTTCTGGTAATAACTGACAACCTTTCTTAATCCCTACAAAATCAGTTAGGCGCATTTAAAGACATCCATGCGTAATATGACTTTCTTACAAACCTAACTGAGCTCAGCAATTTTACCATCCGATGGGCAGCAGTTAATGGAAGAATATTCAAGCGGTTTCGAAGACTGCTTACCTTCAGAATTAGTCAAATTTTTAAAACTCTTTTAAAAAATTATTGTCCAGCAACAGGCTCAGGGTAAGGAAAAGGAAGTAGCCCAATGCGAAACTGAAAGCACTTGCACAGAGCTAAAATTTGTGCTGCTTTTGAATGACGTAAATTTCACACAGTCATTTACAAATGTACACATTGCACTTCGCATCTATCTTTCCAAAAAATGCATAATTCGGGAACAATACTAATTTGCAGTTTATTATATATTAAATAATATCAAATAAATTGATGGATAAAACGGGATATTGTTGCGTTAATAAAGAATACAACAAGACTTGAAGTATCATGTATTATAAATCAAACCAATAGTGCCAATGTGCCATACTCATTATCTCATACATAACGATAGAAATTCACAAATAAAGTAACACTCCACCGATCCACTCCTATGTCCTATATCAAAGGTTCAAAGCTTATATTTTCTTTCTTTAATATTTGCAAAATTAGTGATTATTTCATCGAAGTTTATTTGACTGGTAAGTTCACTGTCGATGGACAGAAGAGCTAGAGGTTATGTGCGTTGTTGACCTGAAGTCGATCTCAAATAATTTTGTATAATTTTTAGTTTGCTGAAACTCCTCTCAACAGTGACTACTGTGGTTGGCATTGTAAGAAATGTTTTTTGAGCTAGTTTGATATTTGGGTACGATTCTTACAATTCCCATGTAGCGAGAACATTTAGAAGATCTAAATGAAACATGTCATCGGGTTTTTTGTTTTGCAATTGTTCAATCATTCGGTGTTTAAAGCATTGTATTTCAGTTATAAATTGCTCTTTATTTATTTCAGTTTTCGACTTAGGGAAACTGGCGCAGTGGACTATGTTGATATTGGGGGTGGGGGGAGCCAAAGCGGCTAGAAGGCTTGACAGGAAAGATGTTTCATATGAAAGGAGCCAACTTGCTTTGACATACCGACACAAGCCCGTGAGAGGAGACACCTTCCCTCCCCTCCCCCACTTTACTCCCTCAACAGTGTGATAGGCGATCGTAAGATTTTTCTTTGTAAAAGAAAGACTGTAAAATCATGTTGTCATTGCCCCGCAAAGGCCACAAACATAATACAAAATATTATAATGGTTTAAAAGAAATATATTTAAACACAATTAATTATTCACTTTTTTGTTATCGAGGATAAAAGTGAAATAAAGTCGGACCTCGCTAAGTCGAACTTCCCTAAGTTAAAAACCTCCCTATATCGAAATAATTGTTAGGTCCTGGCCATATTCCATAAGGCTAAAGTATTTTAGAGCTCCTTAACTCCAAGATTTGTGGCTTTCAACCTCTCTCAGTCGAATTTTCGAAGGCGTTTGGGTTATTATTCTGGGTTTGACATTTCAGAACACGTGTTCAGTAGAGCCACGTAAATTGACGTAAAATATTATCTTAGTACATTCCATGAGGGATTAAGTGACCCTTGCAATTACCAAAAATTACAAGTACAAGAAAAAGGAATGGTAACTAATTTTCGTCCCTTTGCTGCATGCTGTGACTCTTTTTAAAAAGAAACATTTTACTCCCCCCATCGTACTGGGGAGGGAGTAAAGTGGGGGAGGGGATGGAAGGTGTCTCCTCTCACTGGATTATGTCGGTATGTCAAAGCAAGTTGGCTCCTTTCATATGAAACATCAGACACCAGTCGATATGGATGTCCCCCCCACCTCTCAACATCTACATTGTCCTTGATTAATCGGCGCTTATTACGCTATTTTCTCTAATTCAAACATTCCGTAATGTCGATTTTTTTTTCGGGTCCTTTTGAGTTCGACTTAGAGAGGTCCGACTGTATTTATTTAAATACAATTTTTTTAAAGAGATTAAGTGGCGCCCTTTTGAGCTGGCGCCCTTGGCAACTGCCCCGATGCCAACCCGTTGTTATGTCACTGTATCTTTCAATGATGACATCAAACAGCAGCTGAGAGCGATCCTTTTCAAACTTGAAAATAATAAAAAATGAGTAAAAATTTGCATGGGACAACAAAGACAGAATATGCTCTGTATAATTAGCATTGAAAAGGAACTTGTAAGCTAACTTAGCTTTACTGACTTGATTGAAAACTTCGCCACGAGAAAAATTTGCAAACGAAAGTTGTAGGTTGAAATAATAATAATAATAATAATACATATTTTTCTATAATTTTTTTATTTTAAAAATAGAAAAAACAATTCGTTACCCCCATGAAACACAAACGTTTTAAAAAAAAATTAAAATATACGGAATAACGCGTAATATTATTTTTTTTTAAAAGCGGGCTCGTTCGTAACCACGAAACAGTGTAATTGGGGATGGGACTGTCGTAACTGGAGCAATACCTGTATTTAAAAATGTATATCTATGCTTTGAGGCCTTTAATAAATATAAATAAAACGAAATGCTAACTGAAAGACATTGAACTCATAATTTTCCTCTAGAAAAACATCAACATAAAAACCCCATCTTTTGATTTTTTAAATTTTTTTGGAGGGGGGGAGGGGGTAAAAATCGTATTCCCCCACCCTACTGTGGTGGAGGGAGTCGTGAGGTGGGATTCGTCCATGCTGTCGGTGTGACCAAGCCCAAAATGGCATTATATCTTTTAAAACATAAGACACTGCTTCTTTCATTGTCAGCCTTTTTTAAAAATCTCTCTGCTGCGATTGTTTCTTTTCTTTTTTTCCTAATTTGTTTTAATGTTGTTTGTGTGTTGCGATTGTTTTATTATTGCAATTTAACTGATATTTTTTTAATAAAAGGTTTTCGCGTTTATCGTATTTCATTGTATTTCTTATTCTAGATGAAAAAAATATGTCTTCCTTTTTTCTGACATAAAATCGTACACAGTAAAATTTTAGGCTTGGGTATCAACCCCCTGATGGGTGTCACCCGGGCCGGCCTCCCTCCCCTTAGCAACGACACTGGTAGTATTATTCTACAGATTAGTCATACATATTTTTATATTTCTTTAATTGGAATTTCTTGTTGACTTGATCTGTTTTGGTAGTGGCTTTGCTAGAATCTAAGCTTTTAATGAGTTTAATTTTGATATATGCTAACAAATATTTCTCTAGTCAGTTTTGATGTGGGACTTTAAACAAAATTATTTCGTTATCAGTAAAATTAAAATCAGGCATTGTTCGTTGATATGTTCTAGTCAGTAACCGCTCTTTACAGATATCCAGTCGTTGAATTTAGTTCTGGTTTTGTTAGAAAGGAGAAATTATTGTTAAATATAATATACGCTTCTGCATTCTATTTAAAATGAATTAATTAGGCTATTTGCTTTTTCTTTGAATCATTAACTAGTTTAAAATTGTACGAACCTGTATTCGTCTGAGCACCGACAGTACAAAGGGCAGCAGCAAACACAACTACATGAAACAGCGTAGCCATAGTGGATGTTTCACTCTATAGATTGCCCAATCCATCTCAACGATGTGTTATATACACAACAGTAAATGATTTAATTATTTGCCAATGTCGCCAATCTGTTACACACTCGTTAAAGTTTTACTGAATACCGTTTATTTTACATTGTAAACAGCTACAAACTAATTAATGTTATTATATTATTTATGTCTTAAGGACACAAATTGGTGACAATTTAGGATTTACAACGAGCCAGATGGCAGTTAGAACCTTTCTGACGACTTAACTGTGACTTGACCAAACCCGACTTACAACGAAAACAATCAATATACATAATTCCCGTCGTCTGTATTTATGTGTGGATGTAACGGATATGACGTCATAAAATATTTGTAGGTTATGTTACGTGGCGCTGCGATCGATTTTGTATAAACATATTAAATGACGTCATTGTTTTATGCTTATATTTTAATTTTTGAAAAGGGAACAATGTCAAAATAGGATTTGAGGACTTATAATTGTTAGGAAATACTTTGTGTACATTTCAGCAAGTTTAATAGTTCGTATTTATCAAACACGGATAAGTTACTTATGTTAATTTTGTATATTAATTCCGATTGTCTGTATGGATTGTATAAAAATATTATATGACGTCATTGTTATATGCTTATATTTTAATTTTTGAAAAGGAACGATGTACAAATGGGATTGAGGGTTTATAATTATTATGAAATATTGTGTGTGAATTATTCCATTCCATACATACATACAGACAACCCGTCACTAAATAATTAGCGGCATATGATAGGCCGCGGGTCAGCTCAAATCCTATTTGTACATCGTTCCCTTTTATTTCCAAATAAAGCTCGCCCAAATTTAAGGAGTAAACAACAGATTTTCCTTAAAGCCTCCTCTTTTTTCCAACATGTATCCATACTCATACACACAATAGACACAAAAACACACACACGCACACACACCCACACACACGGTCGCACACACAAAACCCACATTTAAATGTATGTTCGTTGGGACGTATGTATGCATGTATGTATGAATGTATGTATGATTTTTTGTATGTAAGTATATATGCGAGTATGTTTAAGTTTTTGTATGTATGTATAACTGTATTATTATGATAAAATTACAAACAGTATTTCCTGACATTATTTATTTTAGAAAGACCTAACTGTATCAAAGTATTTGTTGACAATATCTGTGTACCGAAAATTATATGGCATTTGATAATTATTTAATAACGCTATATTTCTTAGCAATTTTAAGGCTGTTCACTTAGATTTTCTTTGAACGTATGTCGCATTATCGGATTTAAATATTCACTTTGGTCAAGAGACGGAACGGCTGCTTCATTAAAGTAAAATTCTAATCTCAATGAGGCATCTGTTCACAATCGTGTACAGTTATTAAATGCTTACGAGCAACTTTGTCAAGGTTCGAACTCTTTGGGTTTCAAAATAGATTTAATTGGAATTATCAGATTATATTATTGACAAAACATAAGAATATTGCAATTGCTACTGTATCTTTAGGCCTAAAATTACTAGAATATACCCCGGGGGTTTAAACTGGCTTAAGCCAGAATATACCCATCCAGGCCAGAACCCATTTGACAACATGAGGATATATAGTAAAAACGATTGCATGACTATTTAGACATTTTATTGGTATTTTAGCATTGTCAGAGATGTTCAACTCATTTCTTAAGTAGGAAAGATGTTTTATTTACAACAAAATAAAATTAAAAAATTAAAATAATTTCTTTTATGACGAGGTCTGGTAGGAAGGTAACGTTTTATCTAAAGTTACAGTCTACACAAATATATATGGAATCACCGTTTTGTCTTTAAATTAAAGGTTAAAGTTGACTAATTCAAGCAATACGTTATTGATTATTTTTTTTATTAAAGAATAATTTAAGTGCGATAGGGACTATAGTTATAGCTTTTCAAACGCTTGTGAACATTTATTTCGTGGACCTCGCTTATTAATCAAATCATTATGTTTAATTATTTTGAGTATGGCAATAAAGATTTTTTTAAACTATTGAATTAAATTCCGCATGAATGTTGTTTTTTTCCTCGCATACATTTTTAATTTTACTGTCAACCACGGTTTAGGACTATCTTCATTTTGTTTTAGAAATAAACATATCATGGCGCCTTTCCCTTTTTAAAAATCTATGTGAATATACGCTGATCTGCAAAATAGTTAAACGAATAGGACAAGACTAAAAGTTTGGGAAACATCGCTTGACTTCGCCAATGTTGCTTGTCGTATTTCCGAACCTTTATCTGTAGCTCGGTTTGCCTTTGCGATGTCTTAAGACATTCAAAAGAAACCTTTGCTCCAGTAGCTCACATCATTTTTAAATTCTTTATATTGACTCGTGATGTCTGCTAGATTGTTTGTTTGATTGTTTGCTTGCCGAAAATACTTTGGATAAATTTTAACCCACTTCCCCATATGCTAACAAGCTGAAATTTTTCAAGCAGACTCATCCCGACGATAAAAATGATCTATCAAACTTTCAGATCCATCGAATGTACTGTAATTAAATTTGTGTAAAATGTGTATACCGTTCATATTAAGAAACAAAAAACGACATTATAGCCCCCGGCACCCATTGAGTAGTAAATTATTTTTTTACCCGAAGTTTCATGTTTCTAGCTACTTTGGAAGTTGAAAAATTAGTGATGAGTGAAAGAAAGAAATCTCTTGCGATGTAAACTTTCATTAAATAAGGCAAAGCTGATGTTTCTACGCCTAGTTTAAACCCTAGCTATTGAACGTTTAATTTAAGTCACAGTTATAGAATCAAATTTACTTTGACTATACGTTTGACCTGTATTCGTGGTAGTAGTGAGTAGCACTGTCAATGGCAATATACGTGTATGCTATTTATTTTAGTTGTAGAATTTGATTACCACATACATATTTGAAAATATTTTTTTAATTAAAACACTATATTATTTAAAGCATAACGTCAAAGTTTAGTTTATAGCAGGGATGGCTAGACCTGTAGAAAATGAGAGCCATTTAGCATTAATAATAATAATAATAATAAATTGATTATTTATATAGCGCTGTATACCAGTAAGGAACTGGGCTCACAGCGCTTTACATGAAAGAAATAACATACCTATAAGTATTAAATTAACTTTCATATCATAACAAACACAAAAATTACAGTACATTATACATAAGCTACGTTAATCATTTACAAGAAATGTTTCATTAATTTTGAAAATAAATTTTGAAAAGATGTGTCTTAAGTGCAGTCTTGAAGGACTTGGTAGTTTGAATACTACGTATGTGTAATGGTAACGAATTCCATTGTTTGGCTGCACAAAAAGAGAACGACCTTTCACCAATTGTTTTGGTGCGTGTCGTAGGAACAGAGAGAACGCGTGTTTCTGCAGAAGATCGTAGCTGGCGTGTGGGTGAGTAGACCGACAAAAGTTCAGTAACATACGATGGGCATGAGTCCGAAAAGAAGTTGTGACAGAGAACGGCCACGTTTGTAATCAATACGGGCTTGTATAGGCAGCCAATGAAGTGAGCGAAGAAGTGGAGTAACATGGTCATGTTTTTTGCCTTGAGCACCAGTCTGGCAGCTGAATTTTGAACTTTCTGTAGTTTTTCAATGCATTGTTTTGGCGCACCTGACAGAAGAGAATTGCAGTAATCCATACGAGCTAGTACAAGAGCACAGACTAGAGTTTTTGTTGCACTAACTGTTAAGTAATGACGGATTGAGTGGGGCGGGCGCTTATGAGGTTTAACATATGCGGTTCACTCATTCTCTCACTTATATATCTCTCTTTTGCCTTCTCAATTAGAAATATTTAATTTTTATACCAAACACCAGCCCCACATTTTCAGTCATATTAAATCAAAGTACTTGAACTTACAAGTTTTAAATTATTTTCTTCTTTTTAGTCCGCTTGTAAAAACGTGGTTTTTAAAAATCATTTTTTTACCTTTATTTATTTTATTCTTTTTAGTCCACTAATAAAAACTTAGTTTTTAACAATATTTTTTTACCTCTATTTATTTTACCAAACACCTCACAAGCGCCCGCCCAACGTTTTAAAAACATTGTGATGTGGTCAAGGGGGGAACTCACGGATGTCAACAAAATCCGACGGTACAGATGCTTATATATAGACTATAGATAAACTAAAAAGTTCAATAATTTAATAACGGTACATTCGATCGATCTGAAATTTTAATACAATGCATTTTATCCAAGATCTATCTGTAGTAAACTTTTCAGATCTCTAGGACCATCAAAAATGGTTCAAATTTACGTTGGCAGATTTGAAAAAATCTTGGACAAACAATGCCACACCAACGAAAGCGAGTTAATAAAGACGTGGTAATTAAGTTAAAAAATGATTTTTAAAAACCGTTTTTTACAAGCGGACTAAAAAGAAGAAAATAATTTAAAACTTGTAAGTTCAAGTACTTTGATTTAATATGACTAAAAACGTGGGGCGGGCGCTTATGAGGTTTACAATATGCAGCTCACTCATACTCTCACTTATAGATCTCTCTTTTGCCTTTTAAATTAGAAATCTTTAATTTTTATACCAAACCCCCGCCCCACGTTTTTAGTCATATGAAATCAAAGTACTTGAACTTATAAGTTTTAAATTATTTTCTTCTTTTCAGTCCGCTTGTAAAAACGTGGTTTTTAAAAATCATTTTTTTACCTTTATTTATTTTATTCTTTTTAGTCCACTAATAAAAACTTAGTTTTTAACAATATTTTTTTACCTCTATTTATTTTACCAAACACCTCACAAGCGCCCGCCCAACGTTTTAAAAACATTTTGATGTGGTCACGGGGGGAACTCACGGATGTCAACAAAATCAGACGGCTACAGATGCTTATATATAGACTATAGATAAACTAAAAAGTTCAATAATTTAATAACGATTAATTCGATCGATCTGAAATTTTAATACAATGCATTGTCATCCAAGATCTATCTGTGGTAAAATTTTCAGATCTCTAGGACCATCAGAAGTGGTTCAATTGTACGTTGGCAGATTTGAAAAAATCTTGGACAAACCAACAAACCAACAATGCCACACCATTAATAAAAACGTAGTAAAAACGTGGTAAAAACGTGGTAAAAATACAGTAGAAATAGCCCTATACTTATGATTTCGTAATAATATAATAAGATAATTCCATTTAATCTATTTTGAAATCCAAAGAATTCGTACGTTCACAAAGCTGCACGTAAGCATGTAATGACTGCACATAATTAAGGTTTGTGAACAGATGTCTTATTGAGATTACAATTTTACTTGAATGAAGACGCCGTTCCGTCTCTTGACCATTGTGAATATTTAACATTTAAGCCCAATGTTGCGACACACGTTCAAAGGAAAGCTTAGTGAACAACGATGAAATTGTTGCGAATAAATAGAGTTATTAAATCATTATCAAATGTAACATATATTTCGGTACACAAATATTGTAAACAAATACTTTGATACTGTTAGATCATTCTAAAATGAAAAATGTCACAAAAAATGTTTTGTAATTTAATCATAATAATGCAGTTATACATACATACAAAAACATAAACATACTCACATACATACTTACATACATACATTCATTCAGACATGCATACATATATATATATATATATATATACATACATACATACAAACATACATGCATACATAGATACCAACGAACATACATATATGTGTGTTGTGTGTTTGTGTGTGTGTCTGTTTTGTGTATGAGTATGGAGTCATGTTTGAAAAAAGAGGGCGAGCTTTATTTTTTGGAAATTTATTTATTTATTTTTTTTAATTAATTTTTTTTCCAAACGCTATCCTGTTATAACACACAAGATTGACCCATTGTCCAGATTATATGCGTGGTTTCTGTGACTGGGTAAAACTATACACCGGGGAAAATTACCCCACCGGTCCAGAATATTCCCACCAGACAAGATTAGTATACATTTAGACAAACATAAATTATAATATTTCCTTACATTCTTGGAGTGTTCTCACCGTGTGTGAAGCTAATCAAGAAATCGTTGGAATTTAATTTTACAGTCTCAACCAATGTTCCCTTTGAGCTGCGCTGATGCATGTCCAAGTAGATATCTGACCAACACCGTGCAGCAGTTTATAATACCCGAGCAGTAAATTTTGATGAGGATAACATAAAATCTGTGTTTGTGGGGTGTAACATTTTTCACGTGCAATTGATGCTGTGCAACTTAGCGCATTAGTTTGTGATTTAGCACACCGACCAAGGAACAATAGAGGAATCATTTGTCTTAACAATACATTTCATAGCTTACGCGTTAAATTCACCCACAAACATCCATCTACAGTTAACACATTTCAAGTCTAAAACAGGCGACATGTATATTTCGGGCAATAAAAAACTAAACTTTTAATTTTTATACCTATTGGGTATGGTTTTACATACTGTTAAAACACATATGAACATATTAAAACAATAATAACACTAACTAACTTATTTTAATTGCTTATATGAATGTAATTATGAATTGGGTTTTATGTTGACGACATGGTCTTTTTCAAACATACACATTTTTAAATATTCTATAAAAAAACACACATAGGCCTGAATTTGAAATATAATACATTTTAATGATTCAGAAATGAATGCTCTTTAAAACCGTACAAGCCACCCAAAAATGTGCTCCACTTCAAAAGTTTTCAAACTTTATATGCGAGGGACATGAAAATGTCTAGTTTTTTTAAAAACGCCCATTAAACAAAAAAAAGGGGGAGGGGCGGTTACTTCAAGGCCATAAGCTACATTCTGACAGGAACAGAGGACAACCACATCCTCCTCAAAGATAATGTAATTCAACACATGAACACTGGCATTACATAACAACAACATGACTACTTGAATCAAAAATGTGGCATGGGTTGCCTGAGGAAACCAGGAAAACCAACACAATCAACATTTAAAACTCTAATAAAAATGCAAGACTTGCCATAACCAATGATAAGCATATGACTATAATTTGATCGAGGAGCGTCGTAAATGATAAGTAAAAAAGGTAAGGAATACAAAGTGTTTCGCACGTGTTTGAAAAGCAACAAATATAACCGAGCATAAATTATTATTTTAATGTATTGTTTGATTAAATTAATGTCAAATGAAAAAAAGAAATACGCTCCTTCAATAAATATTTGTATAGACCAGGGGTTGCCAGACCTGTAGTAACTGAGAACCATCTTAAAATATATTTAAAAAATGTTGAGAGCCGCATTGAAGCTCTATGAGTCATTAAACCTGGCTTGGAAATCTGCCAGTAATCCTTTTAAAATATATTTTTTATAAATTGCACGCGAGCGGCAATGTGAACAAAGAAGAGACGCATGCGGCTCGCGAGCCGCGGGTTGACCACCATTAGTATAGACTGAGCTTTTGATCTTAAATCGTCGAAATTATATAAGATTTCATATTTTAAAACGAGACAACACCATCATCATTTTCAAATATAAGGTCATGCTTCTTTCATTCGTCGTAAAATATTGTATAACTAGTGTATTACCCGTCAACAATGACGGAAGAATTCAAAATAAATACATTTCAGCTGAAATCTATTTATTTTGAAAAAATACACATCAGAATAAATAGTAATGTAATACAGAACTGTTATTTATTTTATATTTTAATTTTATTCATTTTATTTTCATATATAGCACAATTTTATGTCGAACGTTCGAAAAGAGTTATTTTTGGTGCAGTAATTAAGTGCGCTGCTTTCTAAAATTAGTAGCGTCACGGACAGACAGACGTGACATACATTGCAAACTATGTAGTTGATTATTATTTTACTAGGTTGTGCTGCGGCGCCATGGCGCCTGCGGCGCCCACATTTTTTGAGGGTGCCTACGGCGCCCACCTTTTTCAAAAGCCCAACTAACTTGTCCTTGAAATGATAAATTAGTAATATTAAACTTCCTTAAATGTACACAAAGGATTTTATAATAGCGGTTGTAGGGCGCCTACGGCGACCACATTTCTTTTTTGGCGAAAGCCCAAGTAACTTGTCCTTGTATGATAAATACGAAATATTCCTGAAATGTACACTAGGGTATTGATATAATATTTTTTGACAATGCTAATCACCACATGATTTTTTAACTGCACGTCCCATCTGTCCTGTCCGTGACGCCACTAATTTTAGAAAGCAGCGCACCAAATTACTGCACCAAAAAAATAACTCTTTGTGTCAGTCAGCACTGTTTACAACACAAATGCTGACGTCAAAGGTTCGTGCGTTGTTTGGTTAATGTTAATCTGAAACCAAAATTATTATGATCTTTAAGTCTATATTTTCAATTTTAAAAAAAGCAGAGTGATGTCTCTTAGCGTTACGGCAGCATAATTGAGCATGATTATATAATAGATTTGTAATTAAAACAATTTTGCTACTTAAGAAAAGAGTTTAATTTCTCTGACAAAGCTAAAACTTGAAGAGAAAGTCTAAAAAGTCATTCATCAATTTTACTATATATCCACATGTTTTCGTCAGATCAGCTCAATCCGTCATTACTTAACAGTTAGTGCCACAAAAACTCTAGTCTGTGCTCTTGTACTGGCTCGTATGGATTACTGCAATTCTCTTCTGTCAGGTGCGCCAAAACAATGCATTGAAAGAATACAGAAAGTTCAAAATTCAGCTGCCAGACTAGTGCTCAAGGTAAAAAAACATGACCATGTTACTCCACTTCTTCGCTCACTTCATTGGCTGCCTATACAAGCCCGTATTGATTACAAACTGGCCGTTCTCTGTCACAACTTCTTTTCGGACTCATGCCCATCGTATCTTACTGAACTTTTGTCGGTCTACTCACCCACTCGCCAGCTACGATCTTCTGCAGACACACGCGTTCTCTCTGTTCCAACAACACGCACCAAAACATTTGGTGAAAGGTGTTTCTCTTTTTGTGCAGCCAAACAATGGAATTCTCTTCCATTACACATACGTGGTATTCAAACAACCAAGTCCTTCAAGACTGCACTTAAGACACATCTTTTCAAAATTTATTTTCAAAATTGATGCAACAACATTTCTTGTAAATGATTAACGTAGCTTATGTATAATGTACTGTAATTTTGTGTGTTTGTTGTGATATGAAAGTTAATTTAATACTCATAGGTATGTTAATTCTTTCATGTAAAGCGCTGTGAGCCCAGTTCCTTACTGGGATACAGCGCTATATAAATAATCAATTTATTATTATTATTATTATTATATTCTGGCCTGAGGGGGTATATTCTGGCCTAGGCCAGTTTAACCCCGGGGGTATATTCTGGGCTAGGCCAGATTATACCCGGATATATTCTGGTCAAGGGTTTATTTGGCCTTTTACACCGGGTTACCCGTTCGACACGTCGCATAATTTTCCCTGTCATGACCGCTATACAATGCAACCTAGCCACCATCGTTGAACCTCCTTTCACATAGTAGCCAACGGGATGCTTCCAATAACATACTACATTATACCCTCACCCAGTGGCGGATTTAGCTATAGGGCAGGGCGGGCGGCTTGCCCCCCCGCACCCCTGTTGGGTCTAAAATGGCGCGCCCCTAAAGATGCCCTCGATGAACACTTAAAATGTGTTACTGAGCAGAAAAAATATTGCTAAACACGAAACTTCTAATCAAAACCAAACTGCTTACTAAATATCGTATTTCAAATGTTGAAACTGTAAAATCTGGCTTAAATCAATCACTCGCATCTGAATTATCTGCGACAATTGATAATGAAGTTAAGTCTGCACAATTCTTTTCTTTAATTATTGATTCAACCATTGATATATCTAGAATTGATCAGATGTCAGTTTCTTTACGTTAATTTTTTTTAAAATCAGGACATGTGGAAATATTTATAGGCTTTTATGGATAGCGAAGTCAATAGTGCGCTCGCCCCACAAGCTGAGGGGCGTGGGATCTAGCCCACGATAAAGCCACAATAAAAATGGAATGACTAACGCTAAGAAAGTCCTTCGCTGACCTGGAAGGGAGATGGTGGGGCGCCCACCAAGGTCTACCAAGCCCGCCCCTAGTAAGTTCTAATGGAAACATTAGGACCCCGTACGACCACTGGTTGTGGGACTTTAAAAAGAAATGCTGCCGAATTTGCTGAGAAGATTTTAACGGAACAAACAAAAGCGAAAAATTGATTTCACACTCTGTCGAGGACAGGCATACTCTGGATTAAGAGTGGCCTTCAAACTCAAATAAAGAAACTTTCACCCAATTGTTGTGCCCATGTTTTGAATTTTGCTACTATGGAAGCAATGTCTGTAAACAGTGATGTACAATTGTTTTTTGGCACAGCTTTAAGGTTGTATGCATTCCTTACGTCTAGTTTACCATGTCTACATACTCTTTAAAAGAACACCAGAAATTTCAATATGAATCAACAGGCTGAAACGACTTTCTGATACAAGATGTGCAAGCCATAAGCATGCAGTTCATGCAGTTGTTGGCTATTATAGCCACACTTGATTCAGGGGAATCAACAGAATATAAAGGAAATGTCAGAGCAGAAGCTATGGGACTTTCTGGTTTAATATCAAAATATTCTTCTGTTTTATTCTGATGCTATTTGTACAAAAGTTATTTCGTGTCATCAAACTACTTGCAACGCCTTTGCAAAACAATTGATCGATGTTGGAAGAAATAAGTTTGTTGAAATGAGAAGCGATGAAGCTTTTGAAATTCTGAATGTAGATGTCAAATCATTTATTAACGAAAATTGTTCCAAACTAGATGTTAAAACAGAATTTAAAGAAAAGCGAATTGCAAAAAAGAAAGCATGGCAGGCGAACTTAGCAGAGATAAAATGGCTGATGATCCAACCACAAGCTTTAAATCTGAAACGTACTTCACTATCATGAATACACTTGTAACACAAATAGATGATCGAAATAAGGACTTTTGGAGCACAGTTACTTTATTTTCTATGTTATTGATCCATCACAAATGTCGGAAGAAAATAAAGATTCTTTTCAAATTTTATGCAAAATTTACTAACACGACATTAACCTTGAAGAAGCAATCGTAGAATATGATACCATCAAAGATTTGTATGCATTAGTACATTCATCATTATCTATTGAACTACAAATTATAAAGTTTCAGCAATTCTTGACTGAAAAACCAATGGCATCAGGTCTCCCTAATTTGTCAATACTTTATAAAATTTACTTGACTCTTCCTGTTAGCAGTGCTACTGCTGAAAGAAGTTTCAGTAGATTGAAACCTATCAAAAATTATTTGCGCTCAACAATGACAAACGAACGTCTGTTTGGATTGGGCATTAATTTCAATTGAACGTGATCTAGCTGAGAACGTGATCTAGCTGAGAACGTTACTTTGAATCAACGATAAATCGTTTTGCTTCAATGAAATCCCGTAGAAAGCAATTTATATAGGGCTCACGGCTCTTTCTTATCTTATCTTATCTTATCATATCTTATCTTATCTTATCTGTTTCAGACGCTCCTTCTATACATAAGAATATTGCGTCCTATGCTCATCCATGGTTTGTGTTTAGTCCTGCATTCTTGTTAGAGTTTTAAATGTTTATTCAAGGAACTTAAAATCATTGTTTGTGTAAAGTTCATTGATTTTCCCAAAGTTTGATGTTCACCAAACTTCCAATGAAAATTTATTCTTTGAAATTCTGAAGTAAATTGTTTAGTTTATTTATAAGTATAATATTATTGGCACTATTTGTGTGTGTGTTACTAATCCTGACCAATCCGCTCCACCAAAAGTCTCTGTGTTTTTCATTATTTTTAGCATCAGATTGACTGGTCTTAAACTGAACCATTTTGCCAGCTAAAATTCTCATTTCATTCTTTCAGATAGAAAACTATTACAAGAACTAAAAACAGTAGCTCTTAAAATTTTATTAGAAAAAATAATAAGTTGTTCTCTTTGGAACTAAGTTCATAATTTACTGTCATCTTTTTATCCTACATATGATATATGCATATAATATATATATGATAAATGATTTCTTTAATTATTTAGGCCTTTTATTAATTATTAACATTTTTTAAAATACATTATATTTTGTTTGCATTTGTGACATATTACTCTCCTGAATATAAAAAAATGGTTTGTATATTGAAGAGATTCATTGCAATGGTTTGATGTAAACAAACATTATATTGAATAATGTACTTTGAATGATCAACGCAGCATATATTATTTAACACTTAGTTATTTGTTTGAGTTACTGTCACTGCTATTTATGGCAAGCTGAACAAACTGATGAGTCATCTTGCAGATAGTACAACAAACTATTGGAGGCCTATAAAAAAAATTAAATCAAATTCTACCTCATTATCAAAACATTTTAGATGTTTTATTTAGCCCAACGACTATAAACATATTATGCTGAGTTTTCTATGTTAAAGTATGCTATGATATTCAGCAATGGAAAGTGAACACAAAGAGGTATGAGAAATTAGATTTTGTCATAAATAACAGGTCCCAAAATTAACTGCCATTTTCATAAATTCAATTGAATAACCATATCTACTTAAGACTAGTTGTTACTTTTTGTCTAGCAAGTTGCCACAGGGCAACTCTGAAAATGTATGTAACATAAACAAAACACTTTAAATTTCATATTTAAGACTGCAGCAGTCTCTTAAGAAGAAAACTTATTAGAGTAAATCTCACATTTAAAGTGAGCAGAAATGTGTTTTTAAACATAAAATATAGCAATAAGTGTGAATCTCATATCAAATTTCTAATATTCATTGCAGAACCAGCAATTTAGATAAATGAATTTTATTTCAGCACCTAGAAATAGTTGCACTAAGTGAAATAAAAAAAAATTGCGATGCCCCCTGAAATTCTCCTCGCTCCCCCACGCAGACAAACCTAAATCCGCCACTGCCCTCACCTATTTGAGGTTCCTTATTCGCAAACCGCATATTCGCGTGTTAGGCTCTTAACCCTATCGCATCGTACGTACTGTATTATTATTATTACCTAAAAGGTGTGTACTGTATTTATCTGTCTAAGTTTGCCTTTAAATGAGTTCCAAATTAAAAAATTAAAAAATTAAAACTTACTTTTAAAAATAAAAACTGGGCTTTGCATTAAATAGAAAAAAGTAATATAGTTAAAGACAAGCTCTATTAGTGGCGCGACTTCATTTAAACTCAGTTTGTTAATAATTAATTTGAATGAACCTAACATAGACCACCGAAACACTTGGCAGATGAACAAGACACAGGCGGCTGGCACAAGAAGTCCATCATTCGGTGCGACATTGACCTGAGTTACGAACACTTGAGAGGCGTGAACGTTTATGATGACAGCCTGCTGCTTGAACACACGGGTAAACACACTGATGGCGTTGTACTATAGGGAACATGGGATTTAACTAGTTGAACACACGGGTAAACACACTGATGGCGTTGTACTATATCGAGCATGGGAATTCACTGGTTGAACACACGGGTAAACACACTGATGGCTTTGTACTATATCGAGCATGGGAATTCACTAGTTGAACACACGGGTAAACACACTGATGGCGTTGTACTATATCGAACATGTGTATTCACTAGTTGAACACACGGGTAAACACACTGATGGCGTTGTACTTTATCGAGCATGGGAATTCACTGGTTGAACACACGGGTAAACACACTGATGGCTTTGTACTATATCGAGCATGGGAATTCACTAGTTGAACACACGGGTAAACACACTGATGGCGTTGTACTATATCGAACATGTGAATTCACTAGTTGAACACACGGGTAAACACACTGATGGCGTTGTACTATATCGAGCATGGGAATTCACTAGTTAAACATACGGGTAAACACACTGATGGCGTTGTACTATATCGAGCATGGGAATTCACTAGTTGAACACACGGGTAAACACAGTGATGGCATTGTACTATATCGAGCATGGGAATTCACTAGTTGAACACACGGGTAAACACACTGATGGCGTTGTACTATATCGAGCATCTGAATTCACTAGTTGAACACACGGGTAAACACACTGATGGTGCTGTACTATATCGAGCATGGGAATTCACTAGTTGAACATACGGGTAAACACACTGATGGCGTTGTACTATATCGAGCATGGGAATTCACTAGTTGAACACACGGGTAAACACACTGATGGCATTGTACTATATCGAGCATGGGAATTCACTGGTTGAACACACGGGTAAACACACTGATGGCTTTGTACTATATCGAGCATGGGAATTCACTAGTTGAACACACGGGTAAACACACTGATGGCGTTGTACTATATCGAACATGTGAATTCACTAGTTGAACACACGGGTAAACACACTGATGGCGTTGTACTATATCGAGCATGGGAATTCACTGGTTGAACACACGGGTAAACACACTGATGGCTTTGTACTATATCGAGCATGGGAATTCACTAGTTGAACACACGGGTAAACACACTGATGGCGTTGTACTATATCGAACATGTGAATTCACTAGTTGAACACACGGGTAAACACACTGATGGCGTTGTACTATAGGGAACATGGGATTTAACTAGTTGAACACACGGGTAAACACACTGATGGCGTAGTACTATATCGAGCATGGGAATTCACTGGTTGAACACACGGGTAAACACACTGATGGCTTTGTACTATATCGAGCATGGGAATTCACTAGTTGAACACACGGGTAAACACACTGATGGCGTTGTACTATATCGAACATGTGAATTCACTAGTTGAACACACGGGTAAACACACTGATGGCGTTGTACTATATCGAGCATGGGAATTCACTGGTTGAACACACGGGTAAACACACTGATGGCTTTGTACTATATCGAGCATGGGAATTCACTAGTTGAACACACGGGTAAACACACTGATGGCGTTGTACTATATCGAACATGTGAATTCACTAGTTGAACACACGGGTAAACACACTGATGGCGTTGTACTATATCGAGCATGGGAATTCACTAGTTAAACATACGGGTAAACACACTGATGACGTTGTACTATATCGAGCATGGGAATTCACTAGTTGAACACACGGGTAAACACAGTGATGGCATTGTACTATATCGAGCATGGGAATTCACTAGTTGAACACACGGGTAAACACACTGATGGCGTTGTACTATATCGAGCATCTGAATTCACTAGTTGAACACACGGGTAAACACACTGATGGTGCTGTACTATATCGAGCATGGGAATTCACTAGTTGAACATACGGGTAAACACACTGATGGCGTTGTACTATATCGAGCATGGGAATTCACTAGTTGAACACACGGGTAAACACACTGATGGCATTGTACTATATCGAGCATGGGAATTCACTGGTTGAACACACGGGTAAACACACTGATGGCTTTGTACTATATCGAGCATGGGAATTCACTAGTTGAACACACGGGTAAACACACTGATGGCGTTGTACTATATCGAGCATCTGAATTCACTAGTTGAACACACGGGTAAACACACTGATGGTGCTGTACTATATCGAGCATGGGAATTCACTAGTTGAACATACGGGTAAACACACTGATGGCGTTGTACTATATCGAGCATGGGAATTCACTAGTTGAACACACGGGTAAACACAGTGACGGCATTGTACTATATCGAGCATGGGAATTCACTAGTTGAACACACGGGTAAACACACTGATGGTGCTGTACTAAGGCGAACATGCGATTTCACTATATGTGCAGACGAATATGTATAATTTATTTAAAATCAAATATCACATACACAAAAAACAAAAAAAAATATATATCGTTTTAAATACTGATACATATGTATATACTTTAGTTGAGAGCCTCGACCAAATACCATGTGGGGTTTGATGTAATGTATGTTTGGATGTTACTGTGAGTTAATTTCAACCCGTTTTTATTTTTGTGCGTCACAACGAAATGAAACCCATGACTAAAATGAATTTTAATTTTTGTTAGGTTGGCCATTGAAATCAAGATATTACTTGTGTTGCGTAAATGTATTTCGTCATTGGCTCATTGGAAACATTTTTTGACTTAAAGAAAACTTAAAATCTGACGTTGATATTCGACAAAACCACAGGCACTTAGTTCAATGAAATAAATGGAAGGGTGCCGCGGGGTGTTTGGTTATTTTAAGACAAATTGACGCAAGTGAAGTCCATTTCCTGTCCATGAAAATACTCTGATTGCTGTATATAACTTATTTGTTTTGGTATTTTCCTCTCTTCCAGGTCTCTACTATGTCTACAGCAATGTTCGTTTTCGACAAGTCGAATCAACTGATTTCTATAATAGTCATGCAAGGTAAGGGAAGACTGTCGAGTATTTCTATAATAGTCATGTAAGGTAAGGGAAGACTGTCGAGTATTTCTATAATAGTCATGTAAGGTAAGGGAAGACTGTTGAATATTTCTATATAATAGTCATGTAAGGTATGAGAAGGTTTATAGAATATTTTATATTGACGTGAAGCACGTAAGTTATGGGCAGATCGAGGTTTGTGTGGGACCAGTCTACGCGTGTCCAGTAATGATTTACGTTAATATTAATATAAGAACATTTTAATCCCTCAAAAGAATATCTTGCGGAAACTAAAACAATAAAATATCGGATTACTCTCCTCATAAACACGACACGTTTATTTATTGACACTAGACAAAAAAGAACTTTATTGCTCACGATTCTAGGCCAAGCCAAGCCGAATGAAGACGAAGTTTACGCACCAAAACAGAATCCAATGTATTGATCACATAGAGTTATAATTATTTAAACTAGACTTCCATTTAATGAGGAATTCCTTGGGGGAAACCTTGTCTGGTTGAAAATTTAAGGGGGTGAAGCCTGGGTTTTCCCCGAAATTTCCCGTTTCCTCAAATGGAAGTCTGGATCTGACTTGATCATTAGAATATAGAGCATGCAAAAAAAAAGCATTAGGATAAGACTGAAACGAGATGACATCATATGATAGTCAGTTTGATATAAAGTTATTTGTTATTATAAGAATTTATATATATAATTCACCAGAACAAGATCAAGATCGAGTATTGTGCAAATAAGCATGACAAATGACCCTCGCTGGGGTCAACCAATGAAGCGAAGTGGGTTCAAAAGGTGTGTGTGGGGGGGGGAAGTGGGCATGTCTCGAGACCAACAATGCTTCTTGCGTTCACTTACGTTGTCTCTTTATTATGAGGTTTGTAGTGTGGTGGTTAACAGGTCCGCCTTATACGCGGAAGGAACTGGGTTCAAGCCAAAGCGGAAACATTATTTAAATTTTGTTTGTGCCTGTTCTTCTCCCCCCCCCTCTTTCCTTTTTAGCTAACACTCGCTAGGGTCGGCCAATCACAGTTTATGGTTTGCAGGATAGGTGGATAGGGGGCAGGTAGCTAACCACAGCGCCCATGTCTCTAGACCTTCAATGCGTCAGCGATACCCCCCCCTCGATGCTCATTCCCGTTGTTCTGATTTTTTCGTGCTGTAGTTTGTGTCCGTTCTTTCCCCACTTTCTTTGCACTATATGTGAGCAAGTCTGCGGCGTATGCTACGCCATGGGTCAAATACAGTGAATTATATTTAAGAAAAAACGTTCACTGAACAAAAAATATTAAGGTTTTATTGTATTTAATACTCTAAGTAAATGATATTGTTTAAATAGGGATCCGCGTTGTATTGTGACATAAATTAATTAAAAAAAGGTATTACCAATATGCTTTTTTAAAAATTATAAATTATCACCCCCAAACCCCAAACGCCCACCCCCCCCAAAAAAACAACAATCACAAACAATAAATATAAAACAGATGTTTTTTTGTTTTTTTTTCAAATATTTTTTAAAAATTAAATTGTGAAAGAAAAAATAACTATGTAAGAAAAAATATTTTTTTTAAATTTTTTTTTATCTCTATAGAAACACGAATGGTACATTTTAGAGCATTATTATTACTTAGTACTGCATGTGCTACAATGAAAAAAATATAATTGATAAAAATATAATCAGTGTATCGTAATGTTTAAAAATATAATAATACCATTTTAATCTATTACGTTGGGCAAAGTAAAGACATATCTTTTCGTTATTTTCTTTATTCAAGCGATAAGTCAGCCCTAAATTCCTGGTCTTATTACGTCACAAGAATGAGCCCAAACTCCCCTGTCAACACGGGCGTCTTACTGAGGGTTGTAAAAATTTCGTTGTCCAGCACTCAGGTCGGTCAAGGATCGATATTTGCAGGTACAGATTGAATGGTATTGATCAACATCAATTTATCATGTAATTATCAGTTTACTGTCTTCGAAGTTCTGAGCTAGGGCTGCATTTACATGTGGCGGGAGGGAGTGGAGGATAGAGGGAAAATAAGGGTGTTTTGACTTATAAGTCATGATGTGAAAGTTGTGATGTTGAGGTAATTATGATGAACGATAAACGTGACAATGTCACATCCCTTTTTTACCATAACTTTATCAACATTTAAATCTCTAATAAAAATGCAGGACTAAACACAAACCATAGATAAGCGTAGGACGCAATAATCTTCTGTATAGAAGGAGCGTCTGTAAACAGATAAGATAAGATAAGATAAGATAACCACTGGTCCGTAAAAAGATTAAAAAAAAATTGCATTGAATGAGTACTATGTTAGCATCGGAGAGATTAAATCATTTACTTTGGTCTAATTTTCAGTGACCTATAAATAATTGCATGTTCTGTTAGAATGTCTAAATGCAAGCTTCTATTATTTTCAAGGCCATATTTTTCATAGTTTCATTTTTTATGCTCGTAAAATATGTGTATCAAGTTTATGCGTTAAATAATCTAATGGATAATAATAATAATACAGGTCATTCATTTCTTTTTTTTTAATCGTTCGTCTGAAGGTGGAATATTTTATCTTCACCAAGGGGACATGATCTATGCGAGTTTCTCAGAAGAATCGGTGGTGGACTTCGATAACAGATCGACATATCTCGGTGTTTTTATGTTGACAGGTAGCACGAAAACTTATCGCGACATGAAATGACACAAGCTTCTTTTCAGTCTTTAGTGTTATTAGATTTTAATTATTGAGGTCATAAATTGAATTTATTAACTTGCGAAAATCTATCTATAATAAACTATATTACATTGTGTACGGAATTTTCAGAAATTATTTATGTAATCTATTTGTCAATATTTGTCCGTCGCACATTGTCTGTCTAAAATATGGATTAGTACAGTTATCCTTTGGGGATCCCTGTCTAATTAATGAGTGACAGAATAAATATGGACTAAAAATCATTTCCGCGAAGCAAAACAAACTCAAACCGCGAAGCTGCACAATAATTCCCCAAATTTATGGAGATGTAATGTATCGGTAAATAGAAGTAAATAGATGTGATCAGTTACTTTCTAATCACCAAAATTTTAAAAATAAAATACTTTAGGTTCCTTTGCTTATTTTCCTTTATAAATCATTTCCTTCTCCCTTGAAAATTCTTTCGTAAACAATCTTTATGTAAGTAATATTAATTTTAGACAGGGCTGCATTAATAAAATAATTATATAATACATGTGAAAGTACTGAAGCATGCGCAACAGGAAAGGAAGAAATAACTTGATGAAAGATGGAGAGGGAATATAAAATATGATTACGATTTTTTTAAAGATATTAAAAGACAAGGTTATATTTTAGAATGTTATTATTAGAGACCACTGAAGCATAATGAATTTTATGTATAATTTCAAATAAATATAAGAAAAAATTTCACTGAAATGAAAACTAAAATTGTACTGCCATTTACGCAAAAAATTTTTTTTTAAATTTATTTCTTTAAAAATTATTTAAATACTTTCATATATACATCATTCACTATACAGTATTAACCTAAATCAGGGGCCGGGAAACCATTGCTCGTGCGTCAGATGTGGCTCTATTGATTGCTGCATCTGGCTCTCAGACAAATGTTCCATTATAGAAAAAAACGTTTATTCTGACACATTTGATCTACATGTTAATTTCATATTTTAAAAAAAAACAGCCAAACAATGTTATTAAAAAGAATTCAGAGACATAATTATTATACTGTTAGTGTTGAAATTACACAAAATGCACACATTTATTTGTATTTTTTAATTTTCAACATAATGTAAAGCTCTTAAAGAATAACTGTTCAAAATATGTGGTGTTTATGGCTCTCTCAGACAAAAAGTTTCAGGACCCCTGCCCTAAATAAATTCTAAGAACAATGTACTTTAACAATTAAGTTTCACATTTATAAAGGGACGTAACTACTAAAACTACAGGTACACAAAACTATTTGAAAAGTTGTCTTTGCAAACACCATGCGCGTACATTTCGTCTGAAAATTGATGAAAATTTTATTAAAATTACCGAATTATTTACCATCATTTTAAAAATAGTTTAGCCAGAAAAAGTTAGTTTGGGAGACTGAATACAATACATAATTACAATGGTACCTCGAGACACGAAATTAATCAGTTCCTGGGTGGCTTTCGTTTCTAGGGTTTTTCGTATCTCGAACTAAGTTTTACATATGAAATGCCTAATTCGTTGCCAGCCATAGAGATAAAACCACTAAAAATTGAAAATATCATGGAAACCCATAGTTAAACAAAGTAGGACTCTTCCATTCTTAAAAGTACACATTTTAAATATAATAAATTATAATAAAACAATGAAAACAGAATATGATAAATTGAAAAATTAGATGTACACTAATGTGTTGATAATATTGAATTGTAGAGTGAGGCGATGTGGCGAAGTGTTGGAGGAGGAAGTAAGGGAGGAGAACGGATGAGGCGATGTGTTGGAGGAGGTAGTAAGGGAGGAGAACGGATGAGGCGATGTGTTGGAGGAGGTAGTAAGGGAGGAGAACGGATGAGGCGATGTGTTGGAGGAGGTAGTAAGGGAGGAGAACGGATGAGGCGATGTGTTGGAGGAGGTAGTAAGGGAGGAGAACGGATGAGGCGATGTGTTGGAGGAGGTAGTAAGGGAGGAGAACGGCTGAGGAGATGTGTTGGAGGAGGTAGTAAGGGAGGAGAACGGATGAGGCGAAGTGTTGGAGGAGGTAGTATGGGAGGAGAATGGATGAGGCGCTGTGTTGGAGGAGGTAGTAAGGGAGGAGAACGGACNNNGCGATGTGGCGATGTGTTGCAGGAGGTAGTAAGGGATGAGAACGGATGTGGCGATGTGGCGATAACATTAAAAATGATTCAAGTAGCTAATCTCACGGTTGTGAAATCTGTTGAAAACTGAGGCTCAAACCTAAAGAATATACTCATAACTGGGGTCTTGACGACACAGTCTATAAAGCTGCGTACTGTAATCACATCGTTTCAGTGTTGTCCTTTATTACAAGCAATGTTACTGTAAATGATTTTTATAGTTGGCCTTTCTTACCGCTAAATATACAGTAAAGGCATGTAAAGAATTGAACGAGCAAAAAAGTGGTCTTAAAAAAACATTGCTAAATAACAAAATATATTAAACTCTACATAGCGCGACTGTGAATCTTTAAATCCATTTATCTTTGCTATACAAACATCATTGGTCAAAATAAACATTTTTCTACTGTTCTGATAAAATAGATTTTCAAATATGAAGAGGCTTGAGTAGTTGTTGCTATGTTTCCGTTTTAAAATAAAAAACAATCAACTGTCACTAATAGAGACATTAACATGGGTAAGAGGAACACAATCATTTATTGACTAAGCCCTGAAGTATTTTAGACGACTACACATAGATGTAAGTCATTAAGAAAATAGTCATTAACCAGTCACCATTAAAAAGACGCTAATGTAAACATGACATTAGCATGCACTAGTTTATTCTCGTACGTCAATAACAGTGACCATTTCTTGGCTAGCCAGCCTGCCACGTGTCGACAACAGCGATGCCATGCCCTCAGGTACACAACACAGGTGACATCACATCCTCCAGATGATGTTGTTGTTCTCCAATTTAAGGACTGTTACTTCCTTAGAGCAGTAGTTTTAAACTTTGCCTCGGTAGTATTTAATTGTGAATCTGTAAAAGTCTTTGAGTTTGTTCAAGTTTTGTCTTGCTGCTATGAGTCTTTGACATTTAATTTATTAGGAATGTTCATAGCTGCAAAAGAGAAGAGGCTGATAATGCAACAAAAGGAATATTAGTGTTTTTTTTAAAACGTCTTATAGATTGTGTGTCATATGACGAGACATATAACGAAAAAAGGAACAATTGGAATATTCATTGAACTAAATATTTGCATAGGGGCGACGGTAAGAGACAGTCACAAAGCGAGGGAGAAAGAGGGAGTGAGAAGACGCATAAGAAGCAGGTTTTTGCTATTCAATTATCTTCGTCACATCGTGCCTTACAGTGTAAGGATGTAGCAAAAAATCAACAGAAAAGCGATGGGATATTCAAAAATCTTTGTCGTTTGGCGGAACAAAGTTGAAGACCGTTTCGCCAACAAATACTTTCGCAGCGAAGTTGATACTTAGACGTTCCCCATCATCAAAGTGCTGATAATTGCACACATTCAGACAAAGGTCAAACCTACATTCAAACATGCTGACTGGAATGTTACTATTCGCTAGTCTCTGCGGTGAGTGCATGTTAATGTAACTATCAAACCTCTGAAACACTTTCCTTTTTCACTCCGAACTAAGTCTAAATTATTAGCAATCTCCAAAAAACGAAACCCGTGTTCAGATATGGTAACCAGTGGATAGCGAAGAGTGTGACATGGTCACGATGATGTGACATGGTCACGATGATGTGACATGGTCACGATGATGTTACATGGTCACGATGATGTGACACGGTCACGATGATGTGACATGGTCACGATGATATGCAACGTTTACGATGATGTGACATGTGCACGATGATGTGACATGGTCACTATGATGTGACATGGTCACTATGATGTGACATGGTCACGATGATGTTACATGGTCACGATGATGTTACATGGTCACTATGATGTGATATGGTCACGATGATGTGACATGGTCACCATGATGTGACATGGTCACGATGATGTGACATGGTCACGATGATGTTACATGTTCACGATGATGTGACACGGTCACGATGATGTTACATGGTCACGATGATGTTACATGGTCACTATGATGTGACATGGTCACGATGATGTGACACGGTCACGATGATGTGACATGGTCACGATGATGTTACATGGTCACGATGATGTTACATGGTCACGATGATGTGACATGGTCACGATGATGTGACTCGGCCACGATGATGTTACATGGTCACGATGATGTGACATGGTCACGATGATGTGACTCGGTCACGATGATGTTACATGGTCACGATGATGTGACACGGTCACGATGATGTTACATGGTCACGATGATGTTACATGGTCATGATGATGTTACATGGTCACGATGATGTTACACGGTCACGATGATGTGACTCGTTCACGATGATGTGACACGGTCACGATGATGTGACTCGCTCACGATGATGTTACATGGTCACGATGATGTGACACGGTCACGATGATGTTACATGGTCACGATGATGTTACATGTTCACGATGATGTGACATGGTCACGATGATGTGACTCGGTCACGATGATGTTACATGGTCACGATGATGTGACATGGTCACGATGATGTGACATGGTCACGATGATGTGACTCGGTCACGATGATGTTACATGGTCACGATGATGTTACATGGTCACGATGATGTTACATGGTCACGATGATGTTACATGGTCACGATGATGTTACATGGTCACGATGATGTTACATGGTCACGATGATGTGACATGGTCACGATGATGTGACATGGTCACTATGATGTGACATGGTCACGATGATGTTACATGGTCACGATGATGTGACATGGTCACGATGATGTGACATGGTCACGATGATGTTACATTGTCACGATGATGTTACATGGCCACGATGATGTGACACGGTCATGATGATGTGACATGGTCACGATGATGTGACATGGTCACGATGATGTGACACGGTCACGATGATGTGACATGGTCACGATGTGTTTGGAGAGTGGGTGAACGTATTTATTAGTGAGAAAAGCGTTTTTTTTGGTTGTTTTTTTTAAACTTCATTTTTGCGTTGTATTTTTAAGCAATCTGGCCCACTCATTATCTTAGAGCTTCATGAAATGTTATTAGGGAGCGTCAGTCAGAGAATGAGTGAGAGAGAGAGAGAGAGAGAGAGAGAGAGAGAGAGAAAGAATGAAAGAGTTAGAGAGAGAGAGAGAGAGAGAGATAAATAAAAAGAGAGAGAAAGAGATATCAAAGAAAAGCTAATAATGAGACAGCATGATGCCTTGTTTCTTCATCGGGCAACTCATTCATGTGAAATAAATTAAATAAGTAACACCATTTCAGAGATGACGATGATATTTTTAATGACATAAAACGTACATCTATATTTTGTTCAGAGCTGCAAAAATGAAATCAACTAATTTTTTATTAATGAAACTTGTGACATTCATAGCCAAATGATGTATTTCCATAGTCGATGCAAACAATATATTTTTTTTCTTTTTTAACCTTTTTGAAATATGTTATTAATATTTATGAGCCCCGAAAAAACATATGATTATCCTATATAATAAAAGGCAAGTTTCTGTCCGTTCTGTCCCGTCATCTATAGCGATTGGTCCCTCAAACACATATGACTCCTACAGCCAATCACATTGAACACGTTTACGCGGACGTTCAAAACGAGTTATTTTTGGTGCAGTATTTCTTCCAAGACTTTATTTTGAGTTATGCGCGTTGGGAATTATAGTAAAAAGCTCTATTTTACGAGTTATTTATTTTAACTATAATGAATAGTATTTTTAACGTGATGCACATGTATGCCGGTCGAGACGGCTGCTGGGGGGGGAGGTACAACAACATGCCAACGAACGGTGTTGGAACGTCCTTGGACGGGCTTTGTTGCTCGTAGCAAATAAAAAACACAAATTATTTACAAAAGGAGATGACGGCAGCATACACTATATTCTGGCATATAAGACGACTTTTTAAGCCTTAACTCTTCTCAAAAGTCTGGAGTTGTCTTATACGGCGAAAATAGATTAAAACCTATATTTTAACAGGAAAAGTTTGGGGTCGTCTTATACTCCCAGTCGTATTGTAAGTCGGAATATACGGTACTTAAGTTCTTTAAATTAAAGAAAAAAAGTGTAAGTGGCAGTAACCTGTATAGCTTGAAAATGCCACCATCCTTTCATTAGCGTACTTTTTTTTACAAAATCCTGAATGAATATACTCGTTAAGTCCTTTTATTGGAGAAGCGTCACTACTACTATTGAGTCGGGCGAGTCACGTGGTTAATACGCCAAAGACAAACTGCTATTAACTTCTTTGTGGATTTCCCGCTGGCTGCTCCAGCACATCTGTAGATGCCACATATTTTTCACAACTCTAGCACAGCCATACGAGCCACACATGTTTTCACCAGAGGTTTATTTTAAAGCATTATTTTTAAAACGCACATAGTTTTATAGAAGAAAAGGGAGCTATCAATTGAAAACAACCATCAGCTCTTTCATTAACAAAACTGTTTTGTAAATAAGACATTCATCGCCCAACTAATTAAATTTAGGTAATCCTGCAGTTTCTACAGTTATATTATTTCACAGCAAAATTTAATTTTCTCGTGAGAACGTACGTTTTGTCTATTAAATCAATTATTATATGTTGCATTTTATCTATTAAATGCATTATTATATGTTGTATTTTAGCTATTACGGCACTAATTTCTAAGATTAATTTCACAAGAAAATTAATTTCCGCTATGAACTTATAAAAGTTTAGAAACTGCAGGATTACCAAAAGATGATTATTGATCACGCTTCAGTTTTATTATTCAGGAAAGATATATAAACATATATCAGAATAATGCCTAATCATAATATAAACAAAAGTTTATGTTTATTATTTCTGTTTTATATTATAATTTTAAGATAAGTAGACATGATTCAACATTTAGTGCATCATGATTTGTTATTAAAATTAAAATAATCGAGCCACAAAATAATTAACGATACTAAATGCTGATGTCGATACAATAACACATCTATAGAAATGTCAAGAAAAAGCCATGTATACATATATATATATACATACATACATATATTTAAATATATACAGTTTATAAATATTACAGGTGTGCTGGTTAAAGGTAAAACCGAGATGCACTTATTGTTAAAGGTGTATTTGCTACTAATAAGAGTACTCAATGACCTAATACAACCATTAGCCACCACCGAAACATGCCTGTCAGTTCCTCAATTTTGTCAGGTTCTAGCTTCGGTAACCTCTGACCTCGGCCCCAAACATCGCGTGGGGTCACATTCCATACCCACATATTCAAAGTTGAGGATACTTTCCCCCTGCCAGCTTCAGACATTTGTGAACGTTCTGGGATTACAGAGTAGATCAGATAGTGAACTAAACGCAACGAAATGTGTGGTTTTAAATACAATGGAATTAGCGCGGGTTGTTTACATTCATAATAAGGGTATGTGTGTAGTCGCTGTGCTGTGTTCATCAACACAGCATTCCATAATTAATGATAATGATCTGACAGGAATGAACCGGTGGGTGTGTTAAAAAAAAATATGGATTGTTAAATGGTTTGTGAATTCTAACGAGATACAGTTCACCTAAGATCTGGGATATCAATATATTCTTCAAGAATCTAAATAAATTGATTATTCAGCCAATTTATTTTTTGTAAATAAAAAATCCATAAGAACAAAAGTTTTTGATTATAAATCCTTTATTTACGAGACATAACTAAAAGTATGTTCATTGTAATACGCATCGCGCGACAATCGAAAATTTTAATTGTCTCATGTATAAAGGATTTATAGTAAAAAAACGAATACAGTCTGCCTGTTAAATTTCAGCTCGATTTGATCACGGGCTATAAAAACATGTTTAATATAATTCGCACCGCGCGATAGACTAGCATAAATATTTACAGATCGGGAATATATTTTTAAAATTATCGTCAATACAATACGCACCGCACCGCATGACAGGAAAATATTAATAAAACAACCCCGTAAAAACAAAGTTTTTGACTATAAATCCCTTATATATGAGACATAACTAAAAGTATTGATTATGTTTAAATGCGACAAATATATACAGACTGAATCTGTCTTAACTCAACTTTGGTTTTAACCCGGGGGGACGGGAGAGGGGAAAGGTCTTGTCAACGCGTCAGGCGTCGCGGACGAACGACAGAGAGACGGTTCCAAACATTTACAGACTGAAACCGAGATTATCTCCCCTGCCACCAAATATAGGTGCTAGGTCAACTCTAGCAGACGACGACTTTTGTTTTTCTAAATAGTGATTTATATAGTCTGGATAAACTAAAAATGCATTTATTTAATTACGGTACGTTCGATCGATCTACAATTTTGATACGATGCATTGATAGGTGAAACGGGTCCGTGTGCCAAATTTCAGCTCGATGGCTTCACTGGAAGTGGGTCATTTTCGACTTTTGTTTTTCTAAATAGTGATTTTTATAGATAAACTAAAAATGCATTAATTTAATTACGGTACGTTCGATCGATCTGAAATTTTGATTCGATGCATTGGTTACGTGAGACGGGTCCGTGTGTTAAATTTCAGCTCGATGGCTTTACTGGAAGTGGGTCATTTTCGACTTTTGTTTTTCCGCGGGCGGACGGGCATCGCGGGACGAACGAACGACGAACGAGTGACGACAAATGAGACGGCGGTGAAGTTAATATAAGGGATTTAAAAAAGGTTTTTCAATATAATAGGCACCAATACACTCTAGCACAAAAATTAACATGCATATACATAGAGATAACCTAAAAATTATTTAATTAAATTACAGTACATTCGATCGATAAGAAATTTTGATAGATCATTTTTATATTTGGCACGAGTCTGCCTGCAAAATTTCAGCTCACTACTATACGAGGAAATTAGTTAAAATCGATCCAAAGTTTTTTTGCGCAAACAAAACAATCAACCAGACGCCACGAATAAAGGATTTTTAAAAAATCAATATCGACTGACTGGATAGCTTCATAAAAACTGATGATAGACGCAATGAATACATATATAGCAAACTGTTAAAAAGGTTACTATGCCATAATCAATTGTTGCCACAAATGAAAATTATTTTAAACGAATTGGCGCCAGTGCGGGCCCGGATGAGACACTTTGAACTGATCGTAAATCCCTGTTTGATAAGCCTGTCCTAATTCCCCAGAGGCATAACTGAGACCTCCCCCACCCTCTTAATAGGGATCACGTAGCTACGCCTGGATTGCTGGATGGTTAATTTCCTTTAAATTCGATCTTACGTCCGATAATGCGGATTCCCTGCTCAAACAGGGAACTCCAGCCGCTAGGTTTAAGAGACTACGTCGCACGTACCAGAAGTGTCGGGGATGAAACGGCTTCCTGGGTTACCCACCCTCAAACGAAACTTCGTCGTCGCTAACACATATGGCTGCCAACGACCACCTAACAGCAACTGTAGTCATTATCCCCAATCATTTTGACAGAACACCTATAATTAAGGTCTTAAAATGGTGGTACCCTGCTGTTTTCAAGGTATGTGCTAACACCAAAAGACCATTCCATCTCTGCATCAGGCTACGGTGATAGATATTCCTGCCTGAGGAAGTGAATTTTTTAATTTTTTTTAATTGTTAAGCATGTTTACAATAAAATTGATGATTTCGTACGGTGTAAAAATATTAAGAAAAAAAGACAACGCTGTATTCATGTTTATTGTTTGATTTAGCGGAGGATTGGCGGGCAAATATTTATAAGGAAAATCGAAAATGTGAAAGATGCATATGGAGCTTATATTTGTAAGCGACGTTTATTTAGCTCACAATCGAGCACACTGTATGTTCTTCTATGTCAGGGGTCGGCGAACAGGGGTAAATTACACCATTTGAGTAAAAATGAATTCTTGGGGATAACGGAGACTAGTTGCGGACATATTAAATCCGCTAAATATATTTAAATTTAGGTAAACCCACTACTGAGCCGGTTCCATCTAGAAAACGCATTATAAAAATGAGAGTAAATTCTTTGCTATTTAGCTTATTGAGAACACTGATGTTAGTAATGCGCAGTTTATGGGATATTTTCGGTACAAAGGTTTTCAAATAATTGAAGAGGACAATGTCAAGGAGTTGATAAATTCATTTAAGTTAATGAATACTTTGATACGGTTAATTAAAATTCTGAAGACTTTATTACTGTGTCTGTTGATGGAGCTCCAGCTATGTTGGGTCATGTACGTGGTTTTTCGGCTTTCGAAACAGAGAGGAATCCAAAAATAGAAGTAAACCACGGTATGAACCATTGTCATGGCTCTGCTTGTGAAACATATAAAACCTGAACTGGAGGTCGTCATGCATAATGTTTTCAATATAGTAAATGTCATTTAAAGGATATGTACTGCAAACGCAACTGTTTCGTGATTTATATGAAGAGTGTGAGGCTGAATATACAGACCCACGGAGGTACGGTGGCTTTCATGCGACAACGTTCTGAACAGAGTGTGGGCTCTGAAAGCTGAACTTCAAACATATCTGGATGTTCAGAAGCATGGTTTAGCATAGACGTTTACGAACTGTTATAGGGATGCACATCTGGCATACTTAGCTGATATTTTTGAGCATTTGAATGTGTTGAACACATAATTACCGGGGAAAATATCATTATATGACGTCATTATTTTAGCTCATATTTTAATTTTGGAAAAGGGAACGATGTAAAAAGAGAATTTGAGGATTGTTAATTATAAAATACTTCGTGTACATTTCAGGAATATTTCGTATTTATCATACAAGGATAAGTTACTTGGGCTTTTGACCACCCAAAAAGTGGGCGCCGTAGGCGCCCTACAACCCTTATTCTAAAATAATTTGTTTACATTTCAGTAAGTTTAATATTGCGCATTGATCACAGAAGGACAAGTTAGTTGGGCTTTTGAAAAAAGTGGGTGCCACAGGCGCCTCAGCACAGCCTTGTATAATTATATTTCTTATTTCGCGCTTCACTGACTTAGTCTCGTCTTATCTATTACACAAGCTCCATCTTTACAGAAGATTGTTTGCTTCCTTAGGGGCCGTCCATAAATGAAGTCACGCGCCTATGGGGGGGGATTAGGGTCAAGCATTTGTGACGATGTGTGACTATTGGGAGGGGGGTGTTTAAAGAAATGTGACGTAATATAAAAAAAAATCCACCATTTATAAATAAAATGTCCACTTAGCTATTCATTGCTTGCAATTTATTTAATGACGTTTTAAATAGCTTCACGCGTCTTACGATGTGCACAGCTCGAGAAAATTTATCAAATATTTTTTTTTCTTTTGAAATATTCCCTATGAAATACTTTTAACACGAAAATGCTTGAGAAGTATCTGTCAAAGAGAAATAAAATAAAGTTCTGACAAACTACAAGGTATTTTCATACAAATTTTCCCTCTGAACATGAAAAATAAATCATAAAACACACAAACAGGTTTAGGTTCTTTGAAGGAATCAATGACAGACAGTTAACGAGTCCTTAAAATACGCCGACATTATTCAGTTACTAGTTGAGACAGGCCAATGTTGTTGTTTTTTTAAAAATTTACCCCCTCCCCGCCTCCCCCCTTCTCATTCCTTCCTCCGCTCCTATCGCAACCAAGTTGAAAAAGTGCCTAGTCAAAAAAAATTAATCTATATTTTATTTGTTCAAAGATATTTTAAAAATCTGGACACAACAAGGGGTTTAAAATAATTTGCGCTGGATTTAAAATTAAAAGTTAGAGGTTTGGTTTGCAAAGGGTTGGTGGTGTCATAACTGTTACCAGCCGCCCACAGGTGTTGACGGGCCTTGCTGAAAAAATTTAAACAAACTCGCGCCCTTTCTTGTGAAGGCCTTGCAGAAAAACTGATTTTAATAAGACGTACAAAGTTGTAAGTTTCTTAAGTTTATCAATTAAAAGTTACTACCCCCGCCAAAGTTCCTTTTAAGCTGTGACTTTGCGCGGCCGCGCATTTCTCTGGCCGACACCGCGCATATGTTTAGAATAACCGCGCAGCAAATTGTGTAGTATTGCACAAAAAAATGGATGCTTTGCAACTTTGCTCAAGACTTTTTTTTTACTTTGCACATGAATCAACAAACCTTATTGGGAACACTGACCACCGCCTAGCGAACATTAACATTCAAGCTGCTGGGCCCTGGGACCTTACTGAACGTGACGTCGTTGTTGTTGACATTTTGTTTGAACGTTCAGTTTACTGTAGTTTTAATTTATGAGTAAGACTAATGCATTTACAGCAGGAATAAAAGTTTGTAGAGCACAATAGTATGTTTTTTGGAAGTGTGCTGTTAGCTACTGTGTGAAATGAGGTGAATGGATGGTGGCTAAATTGCATTGTATAGCCGTCACGACCGCGAAAATTATGCGGCGTTTTGGACGAGTACCCGCGCAGCTTTTTTCAACAATATTGACAGCCCTAGTTACGATTTGGGATGTAACGGACACCCTTGACCCCGGAAAACAAATCCCTGCCTTCACGGACATTCGAACCAGTGACCCACAAGCGCGCTGGCCGCTCGAACACCGTTAGCGGTAAACTTTTTTATGACCGAGCAGCTCTTATAGTAGGTAGCTAACGTAGAAATACAATTTTTACTGACGTTCGAAATATGTTCAACAGGGTCTACAGCAATGGCAATAAATCCTTTTGTTAGTCATACTTCAATAAACGGTGAACCCATTGTGTTCATATGTGGTTCAGAAACGGAAGGCCTACCCCCTTATACCAATATAACATTCATATCTATTTGGCGGAGAGTGAGTCGCCCAAATGAGGACGTCATTCAAAGACTGGCTGAATTCAAGCCATTGAGTGCACTTGATGTAAAACTCAAAGTAAGTAGTAAAAAGGGAAATTTCCTATACAAAATTCAGATATACTTGTAAAATATTTTTTTCCGAAGAGCAACCACACTTACATTGTGTTCCGTAAATTCATAAACTGTTGCATTTAGGTTAGGAATGGTTTAAATTAAATGAATTGATAATTATGTTATAGCGCTGTGAGCCCAGTTGCTTGCTGGGGTACTGCGCTACATAAATTATATTATTATTATTATTTCATTATTATATGCGCCTGTGAATATGTATTATTTTTTTAAACCCCTTATAAATCAACAACAACATATTATTAATTTATATCATGTTTTTATCTCAACCAATTTGGAAAAGGCGTTCCATTTAAGCGATTATAACTAAACTAGCGTATCACCCGTCAAAAATGACCGAAGTTTTCAGCTGAAATCTATTTATTTTGAAAAAATGCACTTTTTTAGGGCGCCTACGGCGATGATCTTTTTCAAAAGCCCAACTAACTTGTCCTTGTTTGATCAATACGAAATATTAAACTTTCTGAAATGCACACAAAGTATTTTATAATAGGAGTTGTAGGGCGCCGTGTTGATTTTATAATTAACCATCATCAAATCCTCTTTTTAAATCCTTTATATTAACTCGTGGTGTCTTCGGCCGACCGACCTTGCTTGCTTGCTTGTCGCCAAAACTTTTGATCGATTTTTAACCCACTTGCTCGCAAGATAGCGAGCTGAAATTTTGCAGGCACTTTCGTACCGATGATAAAAACAATGTATCAAAATTTCAGATCGATCGCATGTACCGTAATTAAATTATTGATTTTTTAGATTATTTTATTTATTCCTATGTATCATGCTATTTTTTGAGATAGAGCGTCGCGGTGCGTATTATATTGAACAACCTTTCTGTCGCGCAATAAGGTGCGTATTTTACTGACAACACTTTTTATAAACCTATTCCTGATCGGTGCGCATTATATTTAACACGTTTTACGACACAACTGCAATTTTGTATTTTTGGATGGTCTTGCGCTGCGTGTTATAATGAACATTCTTTTAGTTACGTCTCATACGTAAAGGATTTATAGTCAAAAACTTGGTTTTTTACGGGTTGTTTTTATTACATTGTTCTATTTTCCAAAATTAAAATATGAGCTAAAACAATTACGTCATATAATATTTTTTACAACGCATCTTTAATTTGCACACCTTTTGATGCATTGGTGCAATACTTAAGTGCGCTGCTTTCTAAAATTAGTAGCGTCACGGACAGACACTACAGACGTGACAGAAATTGCAAATTTTGTATATTGATTAAATAAGAGCCTATTTTTAAATTGTCGGTGAGTAATGTTCCTTTAAGTTTGCGCGGCTGCAGATATCTGATGAAAACCACAGAACAGTTTACAATTACTTCGCTGCACATTCTAATAAAAAAAAGAAATATTGCACAACAAAAATTTTGCTGTGCAACTTTGCACACGAGTTTTTTTTTACTTTGCACACGGACCAACGAATTTTAGATGCAAAATTGTCGGTGAGCTTTCCATGTAAGCGACCTGCATAAAAAGCAGCCTCTTCATAAGTATTTAGTGTAATCGTATTGTTAATTAACTAGGGCGTTTTATGTCAAATTAACTGATTATTCTGTTTTAATTGCGTTTAAATTAGTCAAATATTTCCAAGCAATATAAGATAGCATAAAAAGCTGGTTCTATTTAAAAACGTTTTTTTTAAAAAAAAACATTAGAATGATGACTCGTTAAAATGTAAAATTACCTGCAACTCATTGCATTTTTAAAATAATAAATAAATAAATAATTGAGTGTAGAACACAAATTTATATTATACAGAATGTATTCATTGCATTTTTTCAAATCGTTCATCTTACCAAAATAAGATTTCTTTTTTTTTAAATTTATTTAATCTCCACAGATTGCTGACACTGTCTCAGACTCGGACTGGAGTTTTACATATCAAAATTCTTTGAATTGTACAGAAATTAAGATGTTGATGCCAAATGCTTCATGCATTAAAGATGCCGCTCAGTATTTTTGTGACATATCGTATTTATCTAAGTCACGTTCATATTTGAGAAAACGTCTGAATCATGATCTGACTTGTGAAGGTGAGTAGATGAATAAATAAAGGAGTCTTATAGCAAGTAAGTGGAATGTTGCAACACATTTATAATGAGTCTTATCGCGTTAATTATGTCTTAATTTACTATTATACTTTGCTGTTTTTATTTACCATTTACATTACTTTTTTGAAATAGACATCAATGAATTGTTTGAATTGATTTTTTTATAGACTTATTTAAATCACTTTCAAGAAATGCTTGTTTAAATGTGGTAGAATTTTGCATCACAATTTCGGACCTAATTCCAAATGTCTATTTGAGCTTTAAAAAATGTTACCTTTCCTACCTTGATAAAAATACAATTTTATATGAACAGAAAAATGTATATGATTGCATGTCACATTTCAAAAAGGGAAACTTTTTAAAATAAACTTAGTTTAGACCCATTTACTGTGTCAAAATCAGCTGTTTATAAGAGGGTTTTCCAAGGCCGATGAAAATGCAATCCTTTATATATTAGTTAGACACCATCGGTGACATCTATAGTGCGAACTTATCTTTGACCTACTTTCTTACATCTAATCAAGTGCAAAGTTGCATATGGAGTCATGAAAAGTAAAGTGTACTTTCCTTTAAAGTAAAGTACACTGTCAGACAATGATGTCCTAACGGGCAAGTGAAGCAGCTTTCAAAATTTTCTGTAGCCACGGCTAGCACAATGCCCAAACGCCTTTCCTTCCCCAACTGATGTCAGGTACCCAATCTGAGCGGCATGGGTGGACTCAGGGATACTCTCTAGCCCTGGTATCAAGACCCTGCCTTCACCTAGACTCGAACCCGCCACTCTCGGTGATAGAACAAAGCACCCACGGCCATGGTTAAATTTTTTTTGATAATCAGATGGATTACCGGACTTGGACTTGCCCTTCATATCATTTACCCGGCACCTCAATTTACCCGGCACCTCAATTTACCCGGCACCTCAATTTACCCGGCACCTCAATTTACCCGGCACCTCAATTTACCCGGCACCTCAATTTACCCGGCACCTCAATTTACCCGGCACCTCAATTTACCCGGCACCTCAATTTACCCGGCACCTCAATTTACCCGGCACCTCAATTTACCCGGCACCTCAATTTACCCGGCACCTCAATTTACCCGGCACCTCAATTTACCCGGCACCTCAATTTACCGGCACCTCAATTTACCCGGCACCTCAATTTACCCGGCACCTCAATTTACCCGGCACCTCAATTTACCCGGCACCTCAATTTACCCGGCACCTCAATTTACCCGGCACCTCAATTTACCCGGCACCTCAATTTACCCGGCACCTCAATTTACCCGGCACCTCAATTTACCCGGCACCTCAATTTACCCGGCACCTCAAATTACCCGGCACCTCAATTTACCCGGCACCTCAATTTACCCGGCACCTCAATTTACCCGGCACCTCAATTTACCCGCACCTCAATTTACCCGGCACCTCAATTTACCCGGCACCTCAATTTACCCGGCACCTCAATTTACCCGGCACCTCAATTTACCCGGCACCTCAATTTACCCGGCACCTCAATTTACCCGGCACCTCAATTTACCCGGCACCTCAATTTACCCGGCACCTCAATTTACCGCAACCTCAATTTACCCGGCACCTCAATTTACCGCAACCTCAATTTACCGCAACCTCAATTTACCACAACCTCAATTTACCGCAACCTCAATTTACCGCAACCTCAATTTACCCGGCACCTCAATTTACCGCAACCTCAATTTACCGCAACCTCAATTTACCGCAACCTCAATTTACCGCAACCTCAATTTACCGGCACCTCAATTTACCCGGCACCTCAATTTACCCGGCACCTCAATTTACCCGGCACCTCAATTTACCGCAACCTCAATTTACCGCAACCTCAATTTACCGCAACCTCAATTTACCGCAACCTCAATTTACCGCAACCTTCAGTCGTTAGATAAAAATCATTGTAAAAATAACCATTTTGATTATGATGTTTTTTTTACCATCAATGACCCTTGGCTGACTCTTTCCAATCATCGTAAAATGACCAACGTCGGACTAGAACTTACAAGGTAACACAAACAAAAAATAACACTACCATCTTTCATTGAAACAATGACATCTACTGCGTTTGGACAACCTCTATCTGGCATCTAAATTTTGCATCCAATCCAAAAGTTCATTTAGCTGAAACTATAAAAAAGAGTTCTCTTATTCACCCTGATGACATGAAAAACAAGACACCACCACTTGAATGTGAAGGATCATCTCAAATCTAAACTGTTCTCCCTGCAGCTGATTACGTACGTCCGCTAACTATATAATCATTCATTCATCTGCTTATATCGGAGACAACGAAAAGGGATATTTATAGTAGCATCATTTTCTTTTACAATAGCATATGTTTATAATAATTGGAAATGACGATCAACGGTGACAAATAACGCCGCACACGCATTATTGTTGTAGATAGTTTAAATCGGGTCTCTTACTAATCTTTTTCATCAGCCCTAAGCACACAACTCCATTTTATTATATCCAATCATATTCTACAAGTACAAGACCAAAATGTACATTAGAATTAATATATATGATTTTAAAAATAAAATATATATATATTAAACAAACCTAAAACTAAAAAAACACTAAAAGGCACCGAGAGCCTTTTAATTTAATCATCTCATGGTAAGAGCTCTGTTGGTTTTAGGGACATTTATTTAATCATAAAAATTTAAAAGATCCTTTTTTAAAAATTTGATTGTATTTAATACTGTAAATATCTGTACTGAAGGGAGACTGTTTGCTTTTACGATTTTTACATGATTTAGTTTATTGTTGTTTCTTTTTTTAAAAACTGATGCGTTCTTAAAATTATTCTGGCTTTCGTTGGCTTGTCTTTGTTTCATTACTCTCTTGTTTTTCTCAACTTTTTCATTTATTGTGAGCTACAGGCGTGAGAGAGGATGGCACAGTCCATACTGATGTTGTTCTGGGAGCGGCCTCCGGTGTACCAGCAACACTGGTTGCCCTTAGTCTTGTAATTGTAATATGGAAGCGGTGCAAAAAAGTCCCTCCTCTCGGTGAGTCTCTAAAGGAAATGCTTCATTTGTTTTTCTCAACAATAAATTTTGGATATCTAAAATAAACTTTGTGATCTGCCCTAAAAAAACAATATCAATATTTTTTTCACATGCACCCAGACGAATATGATGCCTTGACAAGTCATTAAAAAATTTTAATAAACAGTTCCTTAACGTAAATTCAATGAACTTTTATATACAAAATATGCTTAAGGAAATTATATATTAAATACTGAAGATACCTATTTACCCGTTTCCTGATTTTCACTGATTCTTAAAATTTATTGAGTAAGAATAGATTATTTAAAAACAAACACATATGTATAGACATTTGATAAAATGACACTTCGTCAATCATTAAATGTCATTTGTGTCTGACTCTTTGTTTCAATTTAAAAAAAAATGTTTTCAAGATAATCTTAAGCAGCATTTGTTTTCACATGTTTAGTGTTTAGATGTTTAGTGTTCAGATGTTGAGTGCCAAAAAGTTTAGTGCTTTTATTTTAGTGCTTAAATGTTTGGCGCTTAGATGGTTTGTACTTAGATGGTTTGTGCTTAGGTTGTTTGTGCTAAGATGGTTTGTGCTAAGATGGTTTGTGCTAAGATGGTTTTTGCTAAGATGGTTTGTGCTTAGTTGGTTTGTGCTTATTTGGTTTGTGCTTAGTTGGTTTGTGCTTAGTTGGTTTGTGCTTAGTTGGTTTGTGCTTAGTTGGTTTGTGCTAAGATGGTTTGTGCAAAGATGGTTTGTGTTAAGATGGTTTGTGCTAAGATGGTTTGTGTTAAGATGATTTGTGCTAAGATGGTTTGTGCTAAGATGGTTTGTGCTAAGATGGTTTGTGCTAAGATGGTTTGTGTTAAGATGGTTTGTGCTAAGATGGTTTGTGCTAAGATGGTTTGTGTTAAGATTGTTTGTGCTAAGATGGTTTGTGTTAAGATGGTTTGTGCTAAGATGGTTTGTGCTAAGATGGTTTGTGCTAAGATGGTTTGTGCTAAGATGGTTTGTGCTAAGATGGTTTGTGCTTAGTTGGTTTGTGCTAAGATGGTTTGTGTTAAGAATGGTTTGTGCTAAGATGGTTTGTGCTAAGATGGTTTGTGCTAAGATGGTTTGTGCTAAGATGGTTTGTTCTTAGTTGGTTTGTGCTAAGATGGTTTGTGCTAAGATGGTTTGTGCTAAGATGGTTTGTGCTAAGATGGTTTGTGCTAAGATGGTTTGTGCTAAGATGGTTTGTGTTAAGATGGTTTGTGCTAAGATGTTTTGTGCTAAGGTGGTTTGTGCTAAGATGGTTTGTATTAAGATTGTTTGTGCTAAGATGGTTTGTGTTAAGATGGTTTGTGCTAAGATGGTTTGTGCTAAGATGGTTTGTGTTAAGATTGTTTGTGCTAAGATGGTTTGTGTTAAGATGGTTTGTGCTAAGATGGTTTGTGCTAAGATGGTTTGTGCTAAGATGGTTTGTGCTAAGATGGTTTTTGCTAAGATGGTTTGTGCTAAGATGGTTTGTGCTTATTTGGTTTGTGCTAAGATGGTTTGTGCTAAGATGGTTTGTGCTAAGATGGTTTGTGCTAAGATGGTTTGTGTTAAGATGGTTTGTGCTAAGATGGTTTGTGCTTATTTGGTTTGTGCTAAGATGGTTTGTGCTAAGATGGTTTGTGCTAAGATGGTTTGTGCTAAGATGGTTTGTGTTAAGATGGTTTGTGCTAAGATGGTTTGTGCTAAGATGGTTTGTGCTTATTTGGTTTGTGCTAAGATGGTTTGTGCTAAGATGGTTTGTGTTAAGATGGTTTGTGCTAAGATGTTTTGTGCTAAGATGGTTTGTTCTTAGTTGGTTTGTGCTAAGATGGTTTGTGCTAAGATGGTTTGTGCTAAGATGGTTTGTGTTAAGATGCTTTGTGCTAAGATGGTTTGTGCTAAGATGGTTTGTGCTTAGATTATTTGACCTATTCACAATATGATTATAATTAATTTTGTATGCCAGCCTAGGACAATTTAACATCTTTTTTATAAGAATGGCTTACTCTACTGGCTTTCACTTCAGTGCTTGTCAAAAGTCACAGCATTTCGTTTTTATTAATTATTGTTAAGTAATATCCTTTTAGTTTAGAAGAACATTCGAAATTTCTTGTTAATCGACAGTTTAATGATGCAAAAAGCAGAAATGTTCTACGTCTGTACATTTGATCGCTATATAAACCATGACATGTATTAGTTGGTGACGTCGTTTTCGTTAACAAGCTTATACACAATGTTTAATGATTTCTTTTTTTCCAATTTCGACCCCATTCCCTTATAGCAAACTGACACAATCGTCTATCAAAAGGAAAAAAAAATAATAATAACTTGAGCTCTTTGAAATGGAATACTATTACAAGTATAATTTGTTTCAACGCTTTCAATCGTGACATAATTGATGTATAAATATTATATTAGCGCAACATTTGTAGGAGAATATTATTAAAAAAAACTGAAGACATTGGATTAACGTAAATTTTGTTTCACTCGTTTTACCATATCTCTTGAATTTAAAATAAAAACAAGAATAATATCAACAATATCATGCTAGACTTTAATACAAGAAATAATTAAATTATTGCTAGATTTAGTACTCGATTGTCAAACATGTTATTTGCGAACTCCTTCCTAATGTTAGAATGAATTCAAGGTAAATCAAGGTCCCAAAGACGTGTACCGAAGGGTGGCATAGAGTGTCATAAAGGTTTACTGATCAGGACTTCGATTAGGCAAGCCATGAGCTATATTCTCGTGCTCCAAAATATGTCAGTGTAAACATGCCAGTTTATTTTGAAAGAATTAGATAGTCTATCAATGCAACAACAACACAAAAATGCTGCGGTGAGACAATTAGGTTAAAACGACTTAACTACTGTAAACATTTTCTTTTTTTTTATTCTAAAAAAGTAGAAACAGAAATGTTGGAAGTTACATGTGATGAAACTACATTTTCTAAACTTTTAAAAGCTTGCCTTAATGAAGTTGAGACGCGAGGTTTGTACTTTTAATTAATCCCTTCTTGATTTTTTAAGTTTAATTTGAACAACTCCCCAATAAGATAATTTTTCCCCTTTAAAACTTGCTTCTTAACCTACAAAATTTACAGTGTTTCCTCACATATCGTGGTAGTTAGGGACCGAGAGCTCCCGCGATGTTCGAAAATCCGCGAGTTAGGAAAAAACCCATTATTTTTAGCTTATTTAATTGTTTACAGGATGTTTAACACCATCCCTGTAATTTTTATAACCCACCCTTTACTGTATTAATAATAATAGAAATATTGTTACACTTGTTAGTTTGTACTGTAGACTAGTACAGTTCAGTACTGTACATAAATACACCTGTAACACTAGATAATTAATCAAGTACGTACATGCAACAAGGTAGTTACTGTGGCAATACATGTATAAACACATACATACATGTATATTTGTAAAAAAAATCGATTTCTAAAAAGAAATTACAAATTAAACAAATTATTAATTATTAAAATAAAATTTTAAAAAAATAATTGAAGCAAGTAGGAGAGAGAGAAACTTTACAATACGTAAACACGTATAAAAAAATTAAAGAAACTTTACAATACGTACATACGTATTAAAAAATTAAAGAACCTTTACAATACGTACATACATATTAAAAAAATTTAAAAATCTTTACAATATGTACATACCTATAAAAAAATTAAAGAACCTTTACAATACGTAAATACGTATAAAAATTAAAGAACCTTTACAATACGTACATACGTATAAAAAATTGAAGAACCTTTACAATACGTACATACGTATTAAAAAATTAAAGAATCTTTACAATACGAACATACGCATAAAAAAATTTAAAAACCTTTACAATACGTACATACATATAAAAAAATTAAAGAACCTTTACAATACGTACATACGTATAAGAAAATTAAAGAAACTTTACAATACGTACATACATATTAAAAAATTAAAGAACCTTTACAATACGTACATACATATTAAAAAAATTTAAAAATCTTTACAATATGTACATACCTATAAAAAAATTAAAGAACCTTTACAATACGTAAATACGTATAAAAAATTAAAGAACCTTTACAATACGTACATACGTATTAAAAAATTAAAGAATCTTTACAATACGAACATACGCATAAAAAAATTTAAAAACCTTTACAATACGTACATACATATAAAAAAATTAAAGAACCTTTACAATACGTACATACGTATAAGAAAATTAAAGAAACTTTACAATACGTACATACGTATTAAAAAATTAAAGAACCTTTACAATACGTACATACATATTAAAAAAATTTAAAAATCTTTACAATATGTACATACCTATAAAAAAATTAAAGAACCTTTACAATACGTAAATACGTATAAAAAATTAAAGAACCTTTACAATACGTACATACGTATAAAAAATTGAAGAACCTTTACAATACGTACATACGTATTAAAAAATTAAAGAATCTTTACAATACGAACATACGCATAAAAAAAATTTAAAAACCTTTACAATACGTACATACATATAAAAAAATTAAAGAACCTTTACAATACGTACATACGTATAAGAAAATTAAAGAACCTTTACAATACGTACAACTGTATAAAAAAATTAAAGAACCTTTACAATATGTACGTATGTATAAAAAATTAAAAAACCTTTTCAATACGTACATAAGTTTGAAAAAAAAGTTTTTATCTGAAACAAAATTACAAAATACAGAGGCAAATGAGGCAAAATACTGCTCAATTGATATTATGACGATGAAGGGCGATGATGTGTATCAGCAATGACTGCTTTTATGACTCTTCTGAAATCCCACACGGCACAGATAAAGGGAAACACGCGTCAATTACGTAACTGTTCAAAAGTTTCGATGTTGTCATTTGCCATCTCGTTCTCCACGAACCAATCACAGAGATCCTTACAAGTGACGTCAGTCTCTCTTGCATAGATGCTACACTACGCTTCTTGATGCGGCTAGTGAACCGAGAAACCAAGCGCATGTGGGCCATGTACCAGTATTTATTTTTAGTGTATTTTTTAAAATACAAGTTATTATACTTAAATATTTTGTTGAAAACATTTTTTTACTGTTTTATTCTTCCTATAATATAAATAATATTTATAATACACAATTTTTGATATTGTATTGTAATTTTTTTTAATACACGTATTTAATTTTCTATTATTAGATTATCACGGTTTTTATGGATTCATGGTGGAAATCCGCGTTATTAATTTATCGAAAAAAAACGTGAAGTAGCGAATCCGTGATAATCAAACAGCGAAGTAGCGAGGGAACACTGTACTTTTTATTGAATGACTTTTGTGGGTGGGGGGGGGGAAACATGCCATTATAAACGGAATATTTCTTGTTATTTGAATACGTAACATTGTTTAAAATTAAACTTAGCCTACATGTTGTTGTATTAAGGAGAGAAGTGGTATTGGTATAAATAATATGTATATTGTTTAAATATGTTTTTCTAACTTTTTATGAAACAGGCCTTCAAGTGAATGGTATATATAGACTGAGTGGGAACCAGAAGGAATCTTATCAATTAAGAGAGGCCATAATGAAAGGTTGTTATTTTTAAAAACACAATTAATCTTACACATTCTCGCTAAACTCCTTGTTGTGTTTCCTACATCTTCCTTAAAAGACAAGAATATCACCTTCTTTCATTAAAACAAACAGCAAATTGATACTACTATTTCAACATTTAGTCAATAGCCCTGAGCCAAATATAGGGTAAAAAAGGAGAGTCTTTGGATCTTTAAATTATACCCTAAATATTAATCAAAATCGCAGCCTAGACAGTAAAATAGTTGTTCCTTTTTAAAAAAAATTTAAGTGAAGATTAATATAACAGACTGAAAATTACATTTTGCAGATGGACTGTGAGCGAATATAACAGTTTGCTAATTCTGGAATTAAATTTACAGTTTCAGCTATTTTGTTTTTGAAACGTAGCACGCATAATGTTTTTAACATTTTAATTATATTTTAATGAAAATACCAGATTTATTACTGGAGAAAAATTTTTAAAATGACAATAGTAATACCGTCAGTTAAATCACTAAACCTTGAAACACTAGAGCGGATAAAAGTAGAAGTAGGAATAATACATATGACTATTAATTATAAATTCGAAATATACCTCAAAGATAATCTAATACAACCCTCACATAAACATACGAATGAAATCACCTGTCTTATTCGGAATGAAGGAAAAAACACATACAAATTCTCTTTCGTCCGGTCTCGAATTCGGACGCGAAATGCGTTGCCTGATCAAACAAGGGAAACCCAACACTCTATCAACATTTAAAAATCTAATAAAAATGCAACACACGAGATAAACGATGGATAGGCGTAGGACAAAATAATCCGTTGTATAGAAAGAGCGTCTGTGATAGATAAGATAAGATATTTTAGAAAAAGAAACTTATCATACTTTTTAAATAACTTCTTTTTTTAAATAAAAAAATCTATAAAATCTAGTACACTTTTTTTTTCATGCAAATTTATTAGTGCCACATTCTTAGTGCCACTTTCTTTGTGCCACTTTCTTAGTGCCGCTTTCTTAGTGCCATTTTCTCAGTAGTACTTTCTTTAAATTAAAAAAAATTCTGAAGCTTTTTCAAGAGAGTAAATAATTAATGGAAACATATGGTTCATAAATTTACGTGCCTCCTCTTTACTGCCTATCCAGATATTAAAAGAACAAAAATAACATAATTTACCCTCATATATTTTACTTGAACTTTTCAATAAAGCCAAATATTACCATTAAAAAAGTAATTAATAAAAATCAAATTTAAAATTTAAAGTCGTTACTGACTTGAAATAACCTCAACATCAAACAAGAGTTGTTTAATATCTGATAGATTAACATAACGCCCATTCAGCTCATTTTTTTATGTTTACAAAAGATTTTGAGAAAGGGCTTGGCGAGCTGAAAAAAGCCAACATCTTCATAATAACAGACATCATCAAGAGACAACTGCGTTACGTGCAAAACTCCCTCATCCCATATCATGTTTCGAGCCAGTTATTGGAAGCAGTAGGTAATTTGTTTTTTAAAAAATTAGTTGGTTTTTTGTGTAAGAAAATGTGTTAATATATATTTTTGTTATCAATCAATTAATTAAAAGATAAAAATATCTGCTTGGTGGAGTATTAAAAATGCATTCGTTTTTGAGAGGGTAACTTGGTTAGGTAACTTTCATATAAAACATTGTAAGTTAGAAAAAAAAAGAATAAAAAGTTCTTTATCCAATAATAGCGAAAATACCTCAAAATGGTATAACCATTGCTGACCTATACAACTAGGAAATTTTGGCTGATTTATTAAAATTAAGAAATTAAATAAAATAAAAATAAAATATATAATTAAACTGGCTAATGCTGTGACTAATACCCTGTTTATATGTTATACATTTACTAATTTAAAAGCCTGGTTGCAGTCTCACCCCCATTATTATTAATTTTTTTTGTGTGAAAGATCATAATAAAATTTTAAACGAAGCTAATTTTAAAACAAAATTGCATTAATATCCTTATTATCTGTATTAATTTTCCCCTATTTAGCAGCTGATAACCCCGCTGAGGTTGTAAGGGGACACGTAGAGTATGTGCTGTCCGGGCTCACAGATTTCAATGCTGAGATACTCTACCTATTCCTCAAACATCTGAGAAAGTAAGAGAAACAGAAGCGTAAAATTTTTGTGTTGTTTTTCGTTTATATTTATTTCACATACAAACAAATAATAACACTTGTTCATTTCTTCGTTATGATTTTTTCCCCATAGATCTGGAAACCAAAGAATACTTAAGGGGCCGTCCTTAAAGCAGTGGCGTCACTAGGGGGTGCGGGGGGGGGGCGGGCCGCCCCGGGTGACACCCATCAGGGGGTGGTGACACCCAAACCTAACAATTTACTAAACGTTTTTATGTTTAAAAAAATTAATAAAATAAAAATAAAAAATTAACAAAAGACAGTCTTTCCCCTATAAAGAAATTACGAAATACAATGAAATACGCTAAACGCGTAAACTTTTCAATAACAATATATCAGTTAACGTGCATTAATAAAACAGTCACAACAAACTACAATGAAAAGAATTAGGTAAAAAAAATAAAGAAACAGCCGAACCAGAGAGAGCTTTAAAAAGTTTTGAAATATGGGAGGCGGTGTCTTTTGTTTTAAATGATATAAGCCAACTAGGCTTAGACATACCGACACCCCACCTCACTAGTCCCTCCACCACAGTTGGGAGTGGGGTGGACGAAGATTTCTCTAAAAACAAAATAATAATAAAAATCAAAATATGGGTTTCCTTTGTTGTTGTTTTTTAGAGGAAAGTTATTAATTAAATTAGTTAATAATGTTGTTTCATTTATACCAGTGGCGTCAATTGGGGGCGCCCCGGGTGACACCATCAGGAGGGTGTAACAAAAGTCTAGAATTTTATTGTCTTCGATTTTATGTCAGAAAAAAAGAAGACACATTTTTTTCACCCTATAGAAAGAAATTAAGAAATACAATTAAATACGTTAAACGCGAAAACTTTTATTTAAAAAATATCAGTTAACTTGCAATAATAAAACAGTACCAACACACAAAACAACATTAAAACAAATCAGTCGCAGCAGAGAGATCTTTAAAAAAGGCAGGACATGAAAAAGGCAGTGTCTTCTGTTTTAAAAGATATAAAGCCATTTTGTCTTTGACACACCGACAGAATGAAAGAATCCCACCTCATTTCTCCCTCCACCACAGTGGGGGTGGGGGGTGGGGAGAATACGATTTTTCTACAATAAAATTTTCAAAAGATGGGTTTTCTATGTTGTCTTTTTTTAGAGGAAAATTATGAATTCAGTGTCTTTAACTTAATAATTTGTTTTATCTTTATTTATTAGAGGCGTGCAAGCATAGACATGCATGTTTATATACAGGAAGTCCTCCGGTTACGACTGTCCTATCCCGACTTACGCTGTTTCGTGGTTACGAACGCGCCCCCGTAAAGAATAATATTACGAATTATTCTGTATTGTTTATGTTTGTTTTTTTAATTTCAAACTTTTGTTTTTCATTGAGTAACGAATTGTTTTGTCTATTTGAAATAAAAAGTCTTATAAAAGTATTTACAATTATTATGTCAAACTACCAATTTCGTTTGCGAATTTTTCACATGGCGAAGTTAGCAATCAAGTCAGTAAAGCTAAGTAAGCCTACAAGTTCCTTTTCAATGCTCATTAGAGAGAGCATATTCAGTGTTTGTTGTTCCATGTACATTCTAAATCATTTTTATTCTTTTCAACTTTGGAAAGGATCACTCTCTGCTTCAGTTTGGAAATCATTACTGAAAGATAGATGCGAAATGCGATGTGTAAATTTGTAAAGGACTGTGTGAAATTTAGCTCATTCAAAAGCAGCAAAATTGTTAGTTCTGTGAACGTGTTTTGAGTTTCGCATTGCGCTACTTCCTTTTCCTCACCCTGAGCTTTGGGCTTGACAATAAATTTTTTTAAAGTTCTGAAAATTGGACTAATTCTGAAGGTAAGCAGTCTTTAAAATCACTTGAATATTCTTCCATTAACTTGGATATTGCCCATCGAATGGCGTCATTGCTGAGCTCAGTTAGGTTTTTAAGAAAGCCAAATTTCCCATGGATGTCTTTATATGGCGCCTAACCAATGTTGTAGGGCTTAAGGAAGTTTGTCAATAATTACCAGAAATACCTCAACCTTGAATTTTTGGCTCGGGGAGAATTGGTGATGTCCCTTTTTCGGGCTTACACTTTCACTTTTTTGATAGTATGGAAGATTGTTTATACTCTTTTTTCATGGACTTGTCCTTTCCTTTGTCTTCATAGGAATCTAATTAATAATGCAGTCTTTTAACAAACTCAATGAGAGACTTCAAATGCATGGCTGAATTCAAAGATATTCCCGGCTCTTGAAGGAAAACATTCGTTTTCTGAAATGTTTCTCAAATTTCAAGATAAATAGCGACTTCCAGTTGTTCAAGTTCCTTCCGAAATCCTTCTGTTTCAAGTCGACAGTCACGTGGCTGATTTTCGTTAGTTGCTAATTCTTCCAGTGCTGCAATATTCACATGTTATGATTTATTAATAGACCTTAATCATTTCGGGCTGACCATCTTATGTCAGACAAGGCTTTGTTAACATGTATCGATTTCATGTGTTTTTGAAGTACCTGTCAACGATGAGTAGATGCAACAAGCCGGGTATAAAGATTTTGCAGAAGGAAAAAAATCTGACTGCAGCAGGACAACCAGCTGCACTTTTCCCAACCAAATTAATGGAATGAGCTGTGCACGGCACATAATGAGCAACACTGCACTGCTCACGAATAAGAGCCTGGACTCCGTTTTACTTCCTACCCATATTTGCAGCATTGCCGTATGACTGTCCAATTCATTTTCAGGGATTCATACAATCATTTGCTCATCTTTATTATACACTATTATAAGTTTGGTTGACTTTAAATCATTGGGGACCCCTCGCTTTAGCCCGTTCAGCACCCCCTCCCCTTTTAATCCGCCATAGGGGGACGGTGTCACGCATCTGTGACGATGTGTGATGAGGGGGAGGGTGTGTTTTAAAAAATGTGACGTCACATCATAAACGCGCAACTTTAAATAAAAGTTCCACTTAAATATTTGATTGTTTACCATCTATTTACTGACGCTTTCAATAGCTTCACGCGTGTTACGATATCAGAGAGCAAACTTACCCTAAATACATGTACTAGAAAATAGTGCTTTGGGGGGGGTGTAAAAACTTTGTGACGTCATATCGGAAAAAACGGGGGGAGGGGGTGGATTCTAAGATTTTGTGACAAAGTATGACGCTGGGGGAGGACGGGGTAAAAATCGGCAACATCGCGTAATGTCATTTATGGACGACCACTTCGGTCGTGAAGGGGTGACACCACGAGCTACCGCCCCGGGTGACACCAACCCTAGTGACGCCTCTGCCTTAAAGTACGTCACGATATTTTTGAACATTTTCATCCCCATCCCCCTGTCACAAACTGTTACAAATTTTGGACAACCCCCCCCCCTAAAGTACGTCACAGTTTTGAACAATTTTTAAACAATTAACAAATTATCAATAATATAATAGTCCAAGTCACTCACTCATTGGATGTGGAACGCTGAGGAACGATGTACAACAGTCTATAGCAGTTGAAAAATCGTGTGCTGATTAGCACTATAAAACATTTTTATATGACGTCATTGTTTGATCTTATATTTTAAAAATACAAGGTGTGCATCGGTGCGCAAAATGATTATAAATTAAAGATGCGCTGTAAAAAAATATTATATGACGTCATTGTTTTAGCTCATATTTTAATTTTGGAAAAGGTGACAATGTAAAAAGAGGATTTGATGATGGTCATTATAAAATACATTGTGTACATTCCAGGAATTTTATATTTCGTATTTATGAAAGAAGGATAAGTTACTTGTGCTTTTGACAAAAAATAAAGTGGGCGCCGTAGGCGCCCTACAACCCTTATTATAAAATACTTTGTGTACATTTCAGAAAGTTTAATAATTCGGATTTATCAAACGAGGATAAGTTAGTTGGGCTTTTGAAAAAGGTTTGCGCCGTAGGCGCCCTAAAAAATTTGGCGCCGCAGGCGCCACTGCGCCACAGCACAGCCTAGTACATATATGTTTACGCTCAATTATCGCTGACTGCCTCACGCCTAACGCTAAGGGACATCACTCTCCTTTTTTTTAAAATTGTAAATATGGAGTTAAAATCATAATCATTTTGGTTTTCAGATTAACATTAACCAAACAACGCACGAACCTTTGACGTCAGCATTTGTGTTGTAAACAGTGCTGACTGACTCAAAGAGTTATTTTTTGGGGCAGTAATTTGGTGCGCTGCTTTCTAAAATTAATAAAAAAATCATGTTGTGATTAGCACTGTAAAAAATATATATATTATATATAAACACTGTAAGTACATTTCAGAAATATTTCGGATTAATCATACAAGGATAAGTTACTTGGGCTTTTGACCCCAAAAAAGAATGGGCGCCGTAGGCGCCCTACAACCCCTATTATAAAATACTTTGTGTACATTAAAGGAAGTTTAATCTATATATATCATTCTCTTCGTGGTCGGACCCTGCGAGGCAACAAGAAGCTGCATGTGCAACAGATACTAATTTTAGAAAGCAGCGCACCAAATTACTGCACCAATGCATCAAAAGGTGTGCAAATTAAATATGCGCTGTAAAAAAAAATTATATGACGTCATTGTTTTCGCTGATATTTTAATTTTGTAAAAAGGGAACAATGTAAATAGAGGATGTGATGATGGTTAATTATAACATCAAAATACAAAGGGGGCGCCATAGGCGCCCTACAACCCCTATTATAAAAATACTTTGTGTGCATTTCAAAAAAATTTAAAATTTCATATTTATCAAACAAGGACAAGTTAGTTGGGTTTTTGAAAAAGGTCGGCGCCGTAGGCGCCCTAAAAAGTGCATTAAAGGAGTAAATGAACTCTCCATGAGCAAGTCTGCGGCGTATGCTACGCCACGGGGCGTCTAGTATTACGTATTTATCATTTAAGGACAAGTTAGTTGTGCTTTTGAAAAAAGTGGGCGCCACAGGTGCCACTGCGCCGCAGCACAACCTAGTAATTAAAATGTTATCTAAAACACACGTGACGTCACACAAGGTCTGACCCCCTTCCCCTCTATCACAAACTCACACTTTCTTACACCTCCTTGCCCTCCCCCCTGGAGCGTGACGTACTTCATTAACGGCCCTTAAGTACTTGTTCGATGCTAACATAATGCTCTAGTAACTTATTTTAAGAACTTTTTTCAAGGAACAAAAGTAGTCATTAGATTTCGTATAAAATATTTATTATTTAAAGCTTTGTCTGTCATACGCCCAAGATATCTCATCATGTTTATTGCACCGCTGCGCAGTACCTTCGTCACTCTATTTATTTGGACCTTATTATGTAAAAAAGTAAATAACTTTAAAACATCTTTTTTAGTCCAGCAGTGTCCAGCACTTAGTGTAAAGGGAAATAATTACATACATAGTCCTCCAAGTGGTATCGCTGAATTAGAACTTTATTTTAATTTTTTAAATGATTTTTAATTAATGATACAAATAAGTAGTAATATTATTTTTTTAAAAAAGCTTAAGGGGTGGAGTAAAAAATATTAAATAGCTAAACTCTATTTACTAGTAGAAATAGAAATGAAATTATTAAAATAAAGGTATACCATTTTTCAATATTCGAAAAATGTATTAATACATTAAGTTTATAATGATACCAGGTCCTCGTAGTGCATCTAAATTCTTTACATAAGTAAGGCTAGAATAGTGGAATTTAGTGGCAATTTATGTTGAAGATTCGAGTAAAAGTTTAGGGTTAAAGATTAGGGCTTGAGTTAAAAATATTTATTGCTGAAATCGAATAGTAATTTGAGGCCAAAATTATCACTGCTTCCTCTCTTTTTATTTATTATTTTTATAATTTAAAAAATGTTTAAAAATTTTTTTTGTGTTTTTTTGTTGTTGTATTTTTTGTTCATATACATATATATATACATATATATATATATATATATATATATATATATATATATATATATATATATATATATATATATATATATATTAGGGCTGTGGAAATTAACTATTAATTAATCGATTAATATTTAAAAATTTTAATCGATAAGAATTAATTTGATCTATTGAAATTTAAGAAAATAATTCGAATATAATTTTTTAACCAATTTATTATTTATTTTATAATTTTTGTTACTAACATAGTTTTCCTTCGTATTACTATTTTCTATTTAGACGTGCAAACGTATACAAACAGTTTTTTCTTCCTTATTTCTTGCATAGCAGAACGAATTTGCTGTGTTACGTCACAAAATTTGAGAGCCATGGAATTACCGCTACTTAACGGGATCGATATATGCGTTATATAATATATAATTAATCGAAATTAATCAATTAATTTTTTTCCCGATTAATGGAACAAAAGAAATTAATCAGTACCAGCCCTAAAATATTTATACATGTGTGTATATATATATATTTGTATATTTTTTTAGAGTGGTGGAGTACAGCTCGGTAAATCTAATGAATGCCCACAACATCGCCGTTGTTCTAGCGCCAACAATTTTCGCATCAACTACACGGGAAGATGTTGGAGATATATCCCTCCTAATGGCAGCAATAAAAGACGAAGAAATCAAGAAAGCCAGTTTGATTGAATATATGATCAACTGTTTATGAGTGGGGAAGTAGGTATGCAATGTTGAGCATTGCATTATTTTTTTTGTTTATCCTCTAGTCATCAAATCTTCAGCAATTGAGTTAAAAAAACTGAAAGCTAGAAACATCCAATTATTGTCAAAACATCAAATCATTGTCTAAACATCGATTCATTGTCAAAACATCAAATCATTGTCAAAATATCAAATCATTGTCGAAACATCAATCATTGTCAAAACATCAAATCATTGTCGAAACATCGAATCATTGTCAAAACATCAAAGTATTGTCAAAACATCAAATCATTGTCAAAACATCAAATCATTGTCAAAACATCAAATCATTGTCAAAACATCAAATCATTGTCGAAACATCGAATCATTGTCGAAACATCGAATCATTGTCAAAACATCGATTCATTGTCAAAACATCAAATCAGTGTCAAAACATCAAATCATTGTCAAAACATCAAATCATTGTCAAAACATCAAATCATTTTCAAAACATCAAAGTATTGTCAAAACATCAAATCATTGTCAAAACATCAAATCATTGTCAAAACATCAAATCATTGTCAAAACATCAAATCATTGTCAAAACATCAAATCATTGTCGAAACATCGAATCATTGTCAAAACATCGATTCATTGTCAAAACATCGAATCATTGTTAAAACATCAAATCATTGTCAAAACATCAAATCATTGTCAAAACATCAAATCATTGTCAAAACATCAATACATTGTCAAAACATCAAAGTATTGTCAAAACATCAAAGTATTGTCAAAACATCAAATCATTGTCAAAACATCAAATCATTGTCAAAACATCAAATCATTGTCAAAACATAAAATCATTGTCAAAACATCAAATCATTGTCGAAACATCGAATCATTGTCAAAAGATCGATTCATTGTCAAAACATCGAATCATTGTTAAAACATCAAAACATTGTCAAAACATCAAATCATTGTCAAAACATCAAATCATTGTCAAAACATCAAATCATTGTCAAAACATCAAAGTATTGTCAAAACATCAAATCATTGTCAAAACATCAAATCATTGTCAAAACATCAAATCATTGTCAAAACATCAAAATATTGTTAAAACATCAAATCATTGTCAAAACATCAAATCATTGTTAAAACATCAAATCATTGTCAAAACATCAAATATTGTCAAAACATCAAATCATTGTCAAAACATCAAATCATTGTCGAAACATCGAATCATTGTCGAAACATCGAATCAGTGTCAAAACATCGATTCATTTTCAAAACTTCAAATCATTGTCAAAACATCAAATCATTGTCAAAACATCAAATCATTGTCAAAACATAAAATCATTGTCAAAACATCAAATCATTGTCAAAACATCAAATCATTGTCAAAACATCAAATCATTGTCGAAAGATCGAATCATTGTGAAAACTTCGATTCATTGTCGAACATCGAATCATTGTCGAAATATCGAATCACTGTCAAAACATCGATTCACTGTCAAAACCATAAATCATTGTCAAAACATCTAATCATTGTCAAAATATCAAATCATTGTCAAAACATCAAATCATCGTCAAAGCATCAAATTATTGTCAAAACATCAAATCATTGTCAAAACATCAAATCATTCTCAAAACATCAAATCATTGTCAAAACATAAAATCATCGTCAAAACATCAAATCATTGTCAAAACATCAAATCATTGTCAAAACATCTAATCATTGTCAAAATATCAAATCATTGTCAAAACATCAAATCATTGTCAAAGCATCAAATTATTGTCAAAACATCAAATCATTGTCAAAATATCAAATCATTGTCAAAACATAAAATCATTGTCAAAACATCAAATAATTGTCAAAACATAAAATCATTGTCAAAACATCAAATCATTGTCGAAACATCGAATCATTGTCGAAACATCGAATCACTGTCAAAACATCGATTCACTGTCAAAACATCAAATCATTGTCAAAACATCTAATCATTTTCAAAATATCAAATCATTGTCAAAACATCAAATCATTGTCAAAGCATCAAATTATTGTCAAAACATCAAATCATTGTCAAAACATCAAATCATTGTCAAAACATCAAATCATTGTCAAAACATAAAATCATTGTCAAAACATCAAATCATTGTCAAAACATCAAATCATTGTCAAAACATCTAATCATTGTCAATATATGAAATCATTGTCAAAACATCAAATCATTGTCAAAGCATCAAATTATTGTCGAAACATCAAATCATTGTCGAAACATCGAGTCACTGTCGAAGCATCAAATCATTGTCAAAACATCAAATCATTGTCGAAACATCGAATCATTGTCAAAACATCGATTCATTGTCAAAACATCGATTCATTGTCAAAACATCTAATCATTGTCAAAACATCAAATCATTGTAAAAACATCGATTCATTGTCAAAACATTAAATCAGTGTCAAAACATCAAATCATTGTCAAAACATCAAATCATTGTCAAAACATCAAATCATTTTCAAAACATCAAAGTATTGTCAAAACATCAAATCATTGTCAAAACATAAAATCATCGTCAAAACATCAAATTATTGTCAAAACATCAAATCATTGTCAAAGCATCAAATTATTGTCGAAACATCAAATCATTGTCGAAACATCGAGTCATTGTCGAAACATCAAATCATTGTCAAAACAATCAAATCATTGTCGAAACATCGAATCATTGTCAAAACATCGATTCATTGTCAAAACATCAAATCATTGTCAAAACATCAAATCATTTTCAAACATCAAATCATTGTCAAAATATCAAATCATTGTCAAAATATCAAATCATTGTCAAAACATCTAATCATTGTCAAAATATCAAATCATTGTCAAAACATCAAATCATTGTGAAAGCATCAAATCATTGTCAAAGTATCATATCATTGTCAAAACATCAAATCATTGTCAAAACATAAAATCATTGTCAAAACATCAAATCATTGTCAAAACATTAAATCATTGTCGAAACATCGAATCATTGTCAAAACAAAAGTTTAAATAAAGATCAAGCTTTAAAATTTTGTCTTAAATTTTGACCTTTTTATTTATTTATTTATTTTAATTTTTGGATTTTGGCTATTTCAAACTTTTATATATTCATTACCTACTAGATACTATTAGGAAAGTAAAGTAAACATTGAAAATAAATGATAATCATAGAGTTTAGAAATGTTAATCAGCATTTTAAAATGTTAATTAACAAATGTGTCCTTTCCTCAACCCCCTAGAACAGTGGTTTCCAAATTAGTCCGTACGGAAACCCAGGGTCCCCCGTACCATTTAGGGGGTCCTTGGAAAATTAACATAGATTTGGGGGTACCTGAACAACGTCAGTGGGTCCATGTAAGGTTAAATATAAAACAATAAAATTGTGATCATTTTTTATTGTTATGGAAATTAAAATAAATAATCCTATATTATATAAGGCAATTTTCTGTGCGGTCATCGATAGCGATTGGTCCCTCAAACTCCTACAGACTCCTACAGCCAATCAATAGTAGAGAAAAATTAAATCTCATTTACATATTAAACGACGTTCAAGACGAGTTATTTTTGGTGCAGTTTTTTTTCCAAGAGTTTATTTTGAGCGGTGCGCGTTGGGATTTGTAGTAAAAAACTTTGTTTTTAAATCCCTTATATTAACTTCACCGGCGTCTCTGTCTGTCATCATCTCTCTCATGGGCTCGGCGGGCGGAAAAACAAAAGTCGAAAATGACCCACTTCCCGTGATCCGATCGAACTGAAATTTGGCACACGGACCCGTCTAACCTAACAATGCATCGTATCAAAATTTCAGATCGATCGAACGTACCGTAATTAAATTAATGCATTTTTAGTTTATCCTTATATGAGGTATGTAATTTAAATTCACTGTTTGTTATTGTTTTTTTCCCACGTGAAATTTTGAGCTGACGCATTGAGGCGACCCAACGAAGCGACGGGCGCTTTTGTTTACATTTTACGTGTCACTCTGAGCTCGGTCAAGCGAATCGGTGACCAGACTTTTCCCCTCTCCCCCCACCCACCCCTTGTTGATTGCTTTCCAGTCTTCCTATGTGGTAGAACAAGATTCATTGACGTTATGAAAATCATCATTAAAAAAAATTGAAACCGACTAGAAATGGGTGCTCGTGGGGATTTGCGGTTGCTACTCACAAACATTGAGTCGGTCATAAATACACTCATAAAATCTCATTGCGTTCATCGAAGTTATTAATTGTTTGTTATTTTATTTTAAACAAAAGTTATAATTTCAATAGAAATTTCTTCATTAAAATATTGCTTTTTTTGGTTTGTAATTTTTGTATTATGGATTTTTATAGGTTTTTTTTTACTTGGTGGTCCGTGGGCAAGTCCGTGGTACGAAAAAGTTTGGAACCACTATGCGTAGAATATCTCCATTATTTTTCTCAAAATATATATTTTTAATTTAAAAAGAATTCTCGGATAAGTAACAATGCAAATTTTGAATCAAATCAATGTTTAGTAGGAATAGTACCAAATTATCGTATAACTTATCTTATAACTTATCTTATAATTTATCTTCGAACTAGACGCCCCGCGGCGTAGCATACGCCGCAGACTTGCTCATGGAGAGTTCTTTTACCCCTTTAATGCATTTTTTAGATCGCCTACGGCGCCGACCTTTTACAAAAGCCCAACTAACCTGTCCTTGTTTGATCAATACGAAATATTAAACTTTCTGAAATGCACACAAGCTATTTTATAATAGGGGTTCCCTTTTTCCAAAATTTAAATATCAGCGAAAACAATGACGTCATATAATTTTTTTTACAGCGCATTTAACTTTCTGAAATGCACACAAAGTATTTTATAATAGGGGTTGTAGGGCGTCTATAGCGCCCCTTTGTTTTTTTTATGTTATAATTAACCATCATTCAAATCCTCTTTTTACATTGTTCCCTTTTTACAAAATTAAAATATCAGCGAAAACAGTGACGTCATATAATTTATTTTTTACACCGCATATTTAATTTGCACACCTTTTGATGCATTGGTGTCAGTAATTTGGTACGCTGCTTTTCTAAAATTAGTATCTGTTGAACATTCTTGCATCTTGGTGTCTCGCAGGGTCCGACCACGAAGAGAATATATATATATAGATATGTGGGTTCTGATTCTCTGTCTCATTCCCAAAAAACGAGTTAATAAATATATAATTTTTAAAACTTTGTTGCAAACGAATATCTTAACATGAAAGCTCAATTAGTAACTAAATTTTCATTAAACAAAGTTAAACTGACAGCATTTTCATATATAAATGTAATAAATTCGTTGTTTAAAATACGCAAACCAAATCACACATTTCTATTAAATGGCATACCATCATAATGTTGCTGTTTGCTTATAATTCTCATTTTTTTAAAAACGGAACTATTTTAAACACAAATACTGGAAATTATGTGATGTAGACCTGTTAACAGTAGGCTTGCTGTAATAACGATATGTGTCACGTATGATGACAAGAACAGTAATTTTGCTGCAAGAACGATATGTGTCACGTATGATGAGAGAACAGTAGGCTTGCTGTAAGAACGATATGTGTCACGTATGATGAAAAGAACAGTAGGGTTGCTGTTAGAATGATATGTGTCACGTATGGTGAAAAGAACAGTAGGCTTGCTGTAATAACGATATGTGCCACGTATGATAAAAAGAACAGTAAGCTTGCAATTATATATATATTACTGCTTAAAAACATGTACATATATATTTTAAATCTAAAACCTTATTGCACTATCATCCATATTTGTCGAGAACCTCAAACTATTTAGACATATAGCTGCTAAAACATTTAATTGTAGAATCAATCCAATAAGACAAGTGCACCTTATCTAAGGCAGCCAATATTGTTAAAAAAAGCTGTCCGTGGTACCCGTTCAAATCTGAACAGGTACCGGGTTACCCGTTCGAATAACCTCAAATTTGCCGTCATGCCTGCTATTAGCATTATACATGTACTTCTTTGTTCATTATGGAATGCAAATTTACATGTGATGAATCAGCGATTAAAACTAATGACATTGAAATACTACTATGTTACAGTAAAATAATAATATAAAAAACAATGTGTATAGGGGTCCCGCAGTGATTTTTTGGGGGTTGGGGGGTGGGGGGTGGGGCTAAACAAAGTCATTCAAAGGTAAAGGGCGGCAATCGTATGATGACATAGTGAGTTATTTCTAGATCATAGCTGACAACTGTTGTAATAAACCTAACTTTCCGAGACTTGCCCTACTGACTGAGTGGACCCAGCCCCCAAGAATTTTATTTTTAAACAGTGATTTTTTTTAAAAAAATGTATGGTGGGATAGGAGTGAAGAAGGAGTGAGGGTGGATTAGATAAACATCGTTGGCTTGTCTCAATGTTTTCAGCGTAATTAAAAGCCTAATCCAGGATCATTTCTGACAGTTCATGCCCTTCCTAAATCTTGGCGTTGCGGTCTTTTTTTCCTTATTTGAACAATTCAAAGAACCAAACCCATTTTGTTGTTAGATAGATTTTGTGTTCATGTTCCAAGCAAAAAGGTGTATCAAATACATTGAAGTTTGTCCGGACCATGATTTATTTCAGGTTAAAAGTTATTTTTTAAAGCGTTTTTCGTGTTAAACGTATTTCACAGCATATTTTTCAAACGAAAATGTTTTAATTTGATAAATTGATCACGAAATTTGAACGCAGAATAGCAACAGTTTTGCCACCGTTGGTATTGACATTGCAGCAACCTTTTCACGGTACCCGGGCAACAATTTTACTACCCGGGTAATTATACTCGGCAACGGGTTCCTGGGTACCCGTTGACAGGCCTAACCGTATCACATTTTTTAAAATTTGAACTTAAAATTGAGTTGCTTGTATAGATTCGCATCTCTGCCTGTGTCACATCTGATTAACTATAATTTTGTGACGTAAGGTCACCCATGTATGGGTGGAACGCGGGAAGAAAGGAGCATTTCTATGTTGAAAGTGTTGGCGAACAGTGGTGTGTAGACTTCCGACAGGGAGCATGGATAGTGAATAACTCAAGATTTCCACGTTATATTACTCAAATGATTCTTATGTGTACAATATACATGTATATTAAAGTTGTTTTGGATAAACGACTTCTTCAGTGATTTATTGTGCACAAGATTAATTACTGTGAGAACGCTACATAAAAAGAGAAATATAAAGTGTACATCGGTTACAGCCTGCAAGTTTATGTCTAGCCCAAAAAGCATCTGTATTTACTGTTGTTGACTCTCCACATGCAAGAAAACATTTGCTCAAAGAAATTATAGCAAAACTCAGATGAAGCGGTCTTCTGATGTCTTGGAATGCCACAGAAAATTTATGTGCCGGGCCGAATGTGGCCCGCGGCCGCACTTGTGCCACCTTTACCCAAATGGATCTACGACACATTAAGTGTAAATTCATTTCTTTAAATTTTGAGAAATGTGCGTTACTAAATATGTGTATACCAAGGCGTAATTTTTTGTAATTAAAATAAATAGAGGAAACAAACAAAAAACTAAAACAACAAAGAAACATGGCCAAATTTAGTGCCTTTGTAATTTCCTTACATGGTTTTTTATTTCTAAAGAAATTGCTTTACGTTCGTCCATGAAATGGCTGTAGTGTTAATTTAATTTAACCGTATTGGCATTTGTTATTTCTTTCAATTCAAATTTTTAAATAATTTTTTTCTAATATTTTTTCATTAAATGGTTAGCATTATGATTATTTCTTGTATATAAGTAATATCGAATGCTTTTTTACAAATTTAAATTAATTTGCACATGTTGTGATATAAATACTATCTTTTAAACCAGACATTTAAAACAGTTACATGTATACGTCAAATACACAATGCCAACGACCATTACACATATTTTATACTTAAAGAAATTAATTGTTGAAAATATTGACATAAAATACAAAAGAACATTAACATTTTGCTACTAAGAAAATGCCCTTGCCATTCATTAGGCAAACGATCTCTCTCCCACTCAAAAAAAATAATTAAATAAATAAAAGATAATAAAAGACATTTTTGTTTGCTTTAACGATTTTAAACGAATGATAACAGAACGAGTAGCACTAGCCTTTAAGGGCGGCGCATACTCGTGGTGACCTGAAGGACTTCAGAGCGGTTCAACAGTATGGGAGGACTATAATCAAAATAGATAATGCAATAATAAGATCCGCTGTCGTTCATAACGGCATGCTTCGATTTGGATTTAAGTTGGACCTTCCACCTGTTGTATAATTGTAAATGGGGTCCTTTGGTTTCCATCGTCCATCTTTCTTTTAGTGGTTGATACTTAAAGGAAATAGAACATAAAAGAAAATTAAAATAAGTTTTTTTAAAAATCATACACATACGTTTCTTTTAAAATATCGTTTTATGTGTATCATTAAACATGACTACACCATAAAACTTGTAAACATTAACAATTTCAACTAAAAAATGTTCCAATTGTACACACACACACACAACAAAAAGAAACAACAAAAGAAAAAACAAAAGAAATAAACAAAAAAGACAAATTGGTCAAAAGAATGTTTTTGTAAAGAATCATTTTTAAATACTCGGGAGTTAACCCTGAATTTGATAAAGATTTAACTCAAGAATTAATTGTTTTTTATTATTTAATGGATGGGTCGAATTAGGACTTGCTTGCTTTGTAAAACAAATGTGCACATAGAGATCATTTTGTGCCCAAGACTTAAAAGTCTTGAAATATAATTATAAAACAATATCATTTAAGAGTAATTTCATTCAAAGTTAGCTGGATTGTTCTATTGCTATTCTTGAAAATTGTAACTACAATCCTACATGGGGAAGAAAATCAGAAGCCCCGAGCCTAGTGCTCTTCATGGGTCTTCCTGGAAGACCCTCCCAGCTATCTGGCCCCCTCCCCCAGAAAGGGACGTAACAGCTGGGAAAACCCTCCCCCCCCCGAGCGGTCGCTTCTGAAGCGGCCACCTGGGCATCCAGGACAAAGAGTCGAAGATGCCTCCCACCAAGTTTGAACTCACAAGGAGGGGTGGAATTTCCTTACTTCGACCCACTACAACTTTGGCGCCACCCCGGCAAAGCATACGGGTCTCTATGGTGAGGACCGCTGCAATGCGGGGGATCATCATTGACCTACCTAGGGTGCAACCCCCACTGGAAGGTTTCCTCAGAGCTGCAATCAATAAATCTGATCTTATTGTTTTGTTGACAAAAACATTTAGTTGCTAATTCATTACGAAGAGGCTTTGCCATTTCTAAGACCAGAAAAAGTCATATTCATTTAGTGACGTTCTATATATATTTTAGAATGCATTTTAGTATTTAGTGGAACAACATTTTGAAGCATAAATACAGTCGAATCACTAAGGTCTCAAAATTTGTTAGCATAGTAAAAATTATGAAACTGTTTTTCTCTTTTCAAGTCCAATAAGCTGTCTTAATTTAACGGACAATAAACAAATAGCTGATAAGATACTTCCTTCTAAACATACCTACATTTAAATATTGACTCGTAGCTTCCATTAAATGTTTATGAAATTTGTCCTGAATAAAGATCTTATCTTATCTTATCTTATCTGTTTACAGACGCTCCTTCTATACAGAAGATTATTGCGTCCTACGCTTATCTATGGTTTGTGTTTAGTCCTGCATTTTTATTAGAGATTTAAATGTTGATAAAGTGTTGGTTTTCCTGGATTCTTCAGGCAACCCATTCCACGCCCGAATTCCGGACGGGAAGAAGGAAAACTTGTATGTGTTTGTTCTTGCATACGGAATAAGAAAGGTGTTTTTATCCTTATGTCTATCTGAGGGTTGTATTAAGTTATCTTTGTGTTGTATTTCTAAATTAGAATTAATTGCTTTATGTATGATTACTACTTTGCTCTTGGTTCTTCTATCCTCTAGTGTTTCAAGGTTTAATGATTTAACTAATGGTGTTACTCTTGTCAGTTTCGAATATTCTCCAGTAATGAATCTGGCAGCTCTTTTTTGAATTTGTTCTAGTTTATCAATGTTTTCTTTGGTGGATGGGTCCCATACAGAAGATGCATATTCTAGTGCAGGTCTCACCAAAGTGAGGTAGCATTTTAGTTTTATATCTCTATTACATTTGTTAAAGTTCCTTTTTATAAAGCCTAAGGTTTTGTTTGATTTTTTAATAACTTCATTGACATGGGGATTCCATGATAGTTTCTCATTTATTAAGACTCCTAAGTATTTTGCATCTTTAGTTTGGGTCAGTTCTTTTCCATGAATGTAATATTTTGAATTTATTTGTTTCTTTTTCTTTGTTACTCTTAACAGTTGACACTTTTCTGGATGGAAAGACATACTCCAGTTAGTTTCCCATTTTATCAATTCATCTAAGTCTTTTTGTAAAATTTTGCTATCTTGTTCTGATTTAATTGTTCTATAGATTATACAATCATCAGCAAATAGCCTAACTTTTGTACCTGTTGAGATGTTGTTGGGTAAATCATTTATATAAATTAAAAAGAGTAAGGGACCTAGCACAGTTCCTTGTGGAACTCCTGAGTTAACCTTTATTGGTGCAGATTTAGATCCATTAATTATTACAGTTTGCTCCCTGCCCAAAAGGAAGTCTTGGATCCAGTGATGTAAGGAACCTGAGATTCCAAAGTAGTTAAGTTTTTTAAGTAAACTAAGGTGGTAAACTATTATATATAGCCCAAATATTTCTAGCATTAGACTTCCGATTAATTATGACAAAGCCTATGGTAATTTCACAGCTATTTTCTTCTAGATGCAAGAGTTTGGATTATTATTTCTTTTCAAATTTCCTCAGGCTGTAAAAAGTATTTTAAAATTTGTCTATATCTAACCAAAAAATGTGCAGCTTCTGTTAAACCTTTTTTAGCTTATTTTGTATATTTGAATTAAAATTTATTAAAACGAACCCACAAAAAATCAATTTTTTATTAAAATAAAATGGAAATTTTTTGTCAGGCTAATCAAAGGGACTATGCGATTGGCTATTTTGACTCTTTACAAGAATATACATTTCTTCTCCAAATCACTTTTAGGCAAAGTCCTTTCTAATCACAATATAACAAAATTTATAAAATGTGTTATTATTTACATTAATGGTTGGTAAACAAAGTAAAATTAAAACCTCATCATAAAGACATTATAGATACAAACAGCCCTACCATCTCGCCGAGATCCAGATCTGAAATCAGTGGATGGAAATACGATATTAAAGCACAGTACGGCTCAGGGCTTTCAAATAACATTTTACACAACTGAAGCCCAAATATCGACGCCAGATACCCAGGTATGTCTTCCAGACGTCTAGTGTCGCATGTCAAGCTGAATGGCTCTCCTTCTGTGACTGTTAACTTGTCTAGAATCTCAAGAAAACATATTGTCTTCAGGGGACAGTGTATCTTCGAGGATTTTAAAAAGAAAATACAAATTATATTATTGTATTTAAATACAATGAGAGTCTATAGGGTTTTTAAAAAATACATAACACTAAAATTAATGTTTATTTAATAGCTTTAACAATTACATAACATATTTTGACTAAGCCTGTGGTATACGTACGAGTTCTACGCGTTAAAGGTTTTAAAATAAAATTATATCGATTTAGTGCATCTCGGTTTTTACTACTCCTCTTTTCATTGCAAATATCAGATTAATTCTATAACCTGATTTTATTTTTTATAAGTACTATACATATGGCATTAGGCTGAAGTGAATGTACATTCTCTTTTGGGTCGAGCCGTTAGGCTCTTAGTACCCGGTTCATTTTGTCGAATGCAAGCCTCATCAAGCGGGCATCGCCATCGAGTTACTCCTCTGCAGGTACCGTGACTTCTCCTTTCAAATCCCCGCACAGCTCGGGGCACCCTTCGAGTCTCCTCCGGGTGGCCACACAGCCGAGAGGCCAGTTCCCTTCTAGTGTTGAACTTAAAATACAAAATACATAAAATTTTCAAAAACCGACCAATCCTTATGGCTGACCCTCAAACTCAGCAGGTCTTCAAAAAACCTCCTCTTTTTGCTTTCCGGAGAGATAGAAGCCTCAGAGATATTCTTGTAAGAAGTCACCTTCCCACAATGAAAGCACATATTGGAACAAAAGGTTGCAACCGTAACCGTTGCAATACTTGTCCATATGTGATGGAAATTAACAACATTTCTTTCCCTCTTGAAAAATTCTTAATAAAAGATGGATTCACTTGCACAAGTCGCAACGTGATTTATGCAATTCTTTGCAAGAGGTGTAATAAAATTTACGTGGGTGAGACTGGTCGTCGTCTTGGAGATCGGTTTAGAGAACACCTGTATAATATAAATAAACAGGCTCAATGTCCTGTTTCTAAACATTTTAACAGTGTTGACCATAACGGCATATCAGATATTGCAGTAACTGGTATTTTATATGCAAGCAATACCCATGATAGAGTCCACATGGAAAATAGACTCATAAAAAGATTTGGTACGTTGGCTCCATATGGAATTAACCAAATTCATAATTTTACTTAACTGCATAATCTTGTTCCCGTTGTGGTTTTTACTGTAACTTTGGATACTTCCCCCTTTTTGCTATATCCTGTGTCCATGTTTGTTTTTGTTTTTCCTTTCTTTTTATTTAACATAAATATTTTAAAATACAATATGTTTTAAGAATATTATTATTACTTATGTAAGTATTGTAAGAATGTATTTTATGTTGTACTGATGAAGGCATTAGCCGAAACGTTTACTGTCGTATCAGTCTAAAAATAAAGCTCAAATTTATTGTTTTCATTGCACAATTTGTTTGTGTATTTTGTATTTTATTTAAAAGCTTTATTGCAGTCCCATTCTATATAGTGTTGAACTTGTACAGGTAGCTTCGTATGGAACAATGTTTAGTTCTCATTCTAGTTATGAGCGTCTGATTGCTACGTCCAATTTCCCAACAGGAGTCGCTTTTGCTCGTTCGCGTCATGTAATGGAATACTTTCTGGCTGAGCTTCCAGATGCCCAGCCCTGAAGCCATTTCTCTCGGAAATGGTCTTTTAGCCACGATCAGTGGGTCATCGGGTGGTTGGTTTGCGGCTGAGCTGACCCATCTCTCGCTAACTTATCGACCCTGTCTGAATGAGGCTCGCCACTAAGCCCAGTGATGTACTGAAGGACTACTTTTCCGCCTCATGCTAGGATTTCAATAATGTCAGGTCTAGGTTGGAGGAATTGAATCAGTACTCCGTTTCCACTTCTGCCATCCTTGAAACGTGAGCCGTCCAAGAAGACTTTTAACACGCAGTCGCCATTAGCCTCAATTGTCTTCAGAGTCTCGGCTCCCTGGAGCTCGACGGGACTGGCTTCGTCACCGCTGTATTTGCCAGTGTCAAATGTAGTTCAGGTAAATCAAAGCTTTCACGTGGTCCTCGAGCAGGGACCAGTTGCATTCGTGCCCTGTGATTGGGTATGGGGACTGAGTCTTCTAGTTCGTGAACCGTATCCAAGAAGGAGGGTCTTTTCAGTCGGGTCCTCTTTACCCATCGGTCTTGTAGTTGGAAGCAGGGTTCGTCATGCTCCAACCTACGGTATCGCTCTACCGTGGTCATGATTCCAAGTTTGACATAATTTCTACAGCGGCTGTTAGTGTCGTACTCAACGCCCCGCATAAAAAACGTAGAGCTTGGTTTTGTAATCGATCCAATCCCTCTAGAGCCGTATGGCTCGCAAAGGCCTGGACCGGGAAGGTGTAGTCAATGGCACCCCTCACACTACCGAGATAAAGAGCTCTCAGTAGTCTTGCGTCCGTACCCCAACTAGTGCTAGACAGTTTCTTCTTTAGGGACAGTTTAGCTGTGGCTTTGGCGCACAATTCACGTACATGGTTATGTAGTTGGGCCTTCTGGTCCAACTTGATTCCCAAGTACGTTGGTGTCCGATCCCAATTAAATCTTTTCCCACATATCTGAAGCTCCACCTCATGCTTCAAGGCAATCCGTCCATTTGTAAAAATGGAGTGGACTGTTTTCTCAGTATTGACTACTAGGCGCCATCAGTTGGCGTAGTCTTCGATTCGATTCAGATCTTCCTGCAGCCGGTTCTGCAGTGTTGCAACGTCTTTTCCTGAACTCCATATAGTAAAATCGTCAGCAAACATGGCATTCTGCGACCCCAGAATGCCTTGTAGGTCGTGGACGTAGGCTAAGAACAATGTACAACTGAAGGCGGAACCCTGCGGGAGTCCGTCCTCCAGGCGTGCCTCGTTGGATACTGACTCCCCCACTTGGGTCTTGATCGTTCTGTCCATAAGGAACGATTTTATCCAACTTTAAATGTTTGCAGTGACACTTAACTGCTGCAACTTATAAAGTAGCCCTCCACGCCACACCTTGTCGTATGCCTGTTTCAGATCGAAGAACACCGCAACGGTGTGATTCCTCGACTGCAGTTCATTTGTAATCGTCTGAATTAAACGGAGAGCCTGGTCCATCGGTTGGCGTCCCTTTCGGAACCCACCCTGAGTCATTAGAATGCTTTTGGTCTTTTCGAGCAACCTGTAGAGTCGTGCATTCTCTAACCGTTCAGCTACCTTCCCCACACACGATGTGAGGGAAATTTGCCGGTAACTGGACGGGTGTTCACCTTTTTTCTCCTCTTTGGGAATTGGGGTTATTGTGGCCTTTTTCCACATCTTCGGCAGCGTGCCTGTTGTCCAAGTTATAGTTATGAAACTCAATAGTTTCATTCGGGCTGTCTTGCCCAGATGTTTGAGCATTTCATTGTGAACTTTATCAGGACCTGGTGCTTTGCCAGCTTGACACTTGTTAAGAGCGGTTTGCAACTCTTCCATTGTGAAGGGGGCCGCGAAAACCTCTAGTTGAGGACCCATGCTTTGTCTCCTGGAGCCCTCAGTCCATTCAGTCCACTGTTCGGCTAAAGTCAGATCTGGCGCCTTTCTTGTTTACCTGGGCTAAGTGTTTGTTTAGCGCTCGTGCGCGCTTAACTTCACTATCCCTTTGGCCCTTTAGTGTTGTCAAAGGTTGGAGTTCCTCGTTTTTCCTGCGCCAGATAGTGTATCTATGATCCACCAAACTTTTCTCCCGTCTACGAGGTCGAGTTTTTCGCACGCATTTACCCATTTCGCCTTCTTCGCTTTATCGATAGCAGCCCGGAATTCAGCCGTCAGTCTGTTGTACGCCATACGAGCTTCGGGTGTCTTCAGCCTAGCGGCCTTTTCCGTGCTTTTGCTCGTTCTTTCACCAATTCTGCCAGACTCTTGTCCCAGTAAGGTTTGCCGTTAATCCTTGGGTATCGTTCGCCTCGCAACCCCAAGGATTGTGTCAATAAACCGCCCGTAGGTGGCATCCATGTTGTCTCCTGCAACATCCAGCAGAGCGAGCTTGGTCTCGCTCTCGGCCTCGTACTTACGCAAATCGGCCTTACGGAACTGCCAATGCCTTCTTTCAAATCGAGGTTTTATTGCACCAAGCACAAATTCAATCAGGATTGGGAGATGGTCGCTCCCTACTTCCTTTAATACTTCCAGTCAATGCTTTGACTCTAGGTCAGCGGATATAAGCGTTAGATCTGGGCGGGACTCCGTGCTTTGGCCCGTGTGCAGCAATGTCTGTTCACTGTCTGCGTTCTGCAGCCTGATGAGATTCGTACTGATACAGACGTCCTAAATGTAACGGCCTGACACGTTCCATTCGGCATAGGCCCAGTCAGGAGATTGTGCGTTAAAATCTCCTGCTATTATTGTTCTACCAAAAGTGACATCTTCCCCAACTGGAAGTGTGATTGGGACGTATTATAGACGTTTGTGATCGTAAAGCCAACGTCGCCTTTGAAAACTCTCACGGTGAGAGTATCAGTGTTGCTGTAACATTTGACTTCGAGCAGCTCCATTGTTAAATTATTCCGGACAGCTGTGGCAAGACCTCGACATCACGGGTCACACTTGCAATGGTATAGCGAGTAACCAGTGATATGAAACGGCTTTCCCTTATGAATCGTTTCTTGGAACAGTGCTACATCCACTTTTCGTTCGTGGAGTATTGTGGTTGCTTCATGTGCCTTTTGCCTTATGCCACAAACATTCAACTGTAAAACAACCAGGGCTTGTTCAGGATGGTCCTTCGAACCCATACAAGGACGGCCAGTCACCGATTGACCGCTTGGACATGGCCTGTCGTTCGTCACCATGCCTCTAAATGGGGAGGTAGCCAACCGACCAGACGTACCACCATCCTCCGAGAAGGGGTTTTCAAGGTCCATTCCGGAACCTGCGTTTTTCGATAAAAGAACCATAGAATAGAGAGGAGCTGAAGTAATTCGACCGAATCTATAGTTAGCCTAGACGAATTCTTTATAAAACCGGTTCCAAGTCTTAATCGAACAGGCCTTTTCATGATATGGCGGCAATCTATTATTAAAAAAATTGAAATATATGTATATATATAATAATATATATATCTCTTTTCTAAAGACAAATTTCATAAAAATTTAATAAATGATACGAGTCAATATATAAATATGAGTATATTGAGAAGAGTGTATCTTATGAGCAATTTGTTAATTATTCGTTAATTTAAGACAGCTTATTGGAATTGAAAAACGAAAGACAGTTTCGTAATATTACTATGCTAACAACTTTAAGAACATTGAGATTTGACTGTAAATATGCTTCAAAACAACATTGTTCTGCTAAAATGTAAATGTTTTTCGGTTTTAGAAATGACAAAGCCTATTACCCCTGTACCCATAGAGATTTGAAACATGACAATTTAGTCTAATTTCAGGCTTGTCAATGTCAATTCTGTTTAAAATAAAACAATGTTTAAAAAAAAGTTGTTCTTAAATTTTAAAGCAGCCACTTTAAAGATTAAAAACTAAAATTTTGTTTAAATTTCAATAATTACATGTTATCTCTTATCTTATTTTTTATCTATATATATAATATATTTCAAGTTAAAAATTATTTTAATTTTTGTCAAAAATTTTAATCTGCTTTGTGAAATTATTTACATTTTTCAAAAACAATTCCTGACTCTTTAAAACGATAAGTAGATCTACTAGTGATATTCTTGGTTAGACTAGTGATAATTAAACAGCTCTTAGCTTTAAGTTAAGTATTTTAGAGCTTAGATTTTAAATAAATTTGACTTACCAGACTAATGAAGGTAAACAAAAAATAACACTTCATGTTTTAATAATTTTTAAAAACTTAAATTGTCAGATTAAATTTTTAAAGAAAATAAACATGAAAAATGCGAAAAATTCGACAATGACGTCATTAAATTAAGCTAAGTCACAATATCAAGAATAAATTTTAAGAAGACAAACATTGTTGCAGCCTCTTCTGTAATAATGTGTCTTAATATAGACCAAGGGAAGAGTAAAGTACTCAATAGTATTGTCACCAGTACACTACCCATCATGCTTGAATGCGAAACACTCGAGAAGGTTGTCAGTTTTGTTTACCTGTGCAGTGTGGTAGATAAACAAGGTGGAACGGATTATGATGTCAGAATAAGGATTGGGAAGACAAGAGAAGCCTTCCAAAAACTCAATAATGTTGGGTCTCCAGAAACCTAAACAGTAATTTAAAAATAAGAATCTTCAACGCCATGGTAAAGCCTGTGCTGCTCTATGGAGCTGAGATGTGAAGAGCGACGGCCGTAAACCTGACCAGAATTCAACAATTTTATAAGAATAATTCTCATAATTTACTAGCCGCACAAAATCAGCAACCTGTAACTGTTGCAGCGCACAAAGCAGAAGCCAATTGGGGAAGAGATTCTCCAGAATCCGTGGAGGTAGATTGGTCATACACCAAGAAAACCGGCATCAAATACAACAAGGCAAGCCCTGAAAAGGAACCCTCTGGCAAAGCGAAAATGAGTACGTCCAAGAAACACTTGGCGCCGAGATTTGGAGGAAGACATCAAGAGAATTGGCCATGACTAGAAGATCATGGAGAGGCTGGCCCAGGATAGGGATGCCATGAGTTCTCTCGTTGGTGGCCTATGTAAGCGATGGGAAACATATGGCACGAGTGCCACAGTCAGCACGCTGAGCCTCATCAGCCGGCAAGCAACTACATAAAGGTTACCTTAATCAAACCAATTTGCTGGCACTTTGTGTTGGCAATTTGCTATACATAAGTGGGTTTTGATTGAATTTTGGGCACGCTGCCGCAAAAATGTTCGCCATCACTGGCCTATGCCATTGGAGGAATCGCAGACGCCGACGGTGATCGGTTGATGTCCCTTATGGACAAGAAGGCTCAACAACAATAGGAAGAATCTTTGGATAAGCTGAATGGTGCACTACGCTCTGTGCTGGATAGACATGCCTCTGTCTCTCGCCACAATGTCAAGTAAACACGGATAGCTCCCGGGTATTCAAAAATAGGAATAAACTTCGACGCGCCAAGAAATACCGCCGTGTAGCTGAAAAGACGTGGTTGAAGTCAAGACTTGTCGTACATAAGCAAATTTATTCTACTGCCAAGCGACGTGAGCCTAACATTGTACAACAAGCAAAAACCTCGTACTATAGTAATAAAATACTCACAAGTAGTACTAGTAGGCAACTATTTAATGTATGCAATAACCTGTGCCGCAACTGTCCGCTCAGTCTTGTCATTTAAATAATACTACCGTAGGTTCGTCGCATCCACGAAGTAAAAATGTATAGGTTACGACTTTCATTTCGACCTCTTTTGAAACGATTCAATGTTGAAATAAGACTAGACACTTTTTTTTCTAAATCAAGAAAAAGTAGCTTAGGAGTCACTAGGTTATATTATATATAGAAAACGCTACTCTCACGTTATATATAGTATCAACAATGTTTTAATTTGGCTTTCTTCCTTTAGTATAAGTATGGTCGCCCTTGTGTTCTGTCAAACACTTACAATAACTTCATGCTTCATTTACGTGTCAGACGCTTGAGTTGTGAATGTGTAACATTACCCGAATCTGATGATTTGGCTGGCATGCACTTTAGCGAGTGCTGTTTGCAACTCAGCCATCGTGACAACCACCAGATGGAGGCCTTTGTAGCGTCCCCTGGCAGCACTTGTTACAACCATCAGATGGAGGCCCGTGTAGCGTCCCCTGGCAGCACTGGTTACAACCACCAGATGTAGGCCTGTGTAGCGTCCCTTGGCAGCACTTGTGACAACCACCAGATGGAGGCCTGTGTAGCGTCCCCTGGCAGCACTTGTGACGACCACCAGATGTAGGCCTGTGTAGCGTCCCCTGGCAGCACTTGTGACAACCACCAGATGTAGGCATGTGTAGCGTCCCCTGGCATCACTTGTGACAACCACTAGATGGAGGCCTGTGTAGCGTCCCCTGTCAGCACTTGTGACAACCACCAGATGTAGGCCTATGTAGCGTTTCCTGGCAGCACTTGTGACAACCACCAGATGTAGGCCTGTGTAGCGTCCCCTGGCAGCACTTGTGACAACCACCAAATGTAGGCCTGTGTAGCGTCTCCTTGCAGCACTTGTGATAACCACCAGATGTAGGCCTGTGTAGCGTCTCCTAGCAGCACTTGTGACAACCACCAGATGTAGGCCTGTGTAGCGTCCCCTGGCAGCACTTGTGACAACCACAGGATGGAGGCCTGTGTAGCATCCAATGGCAGCACTTGTGACAACCACCAGATGTAGGCCTGTGTAGCGTCCCCTGGCAGCACTTGTGACAACCACCAGATGATGGCCTGTGTAGCATCCCTGGCAGCACTTGTGACAACCACCAGATTGGGGCCTGTGTAGCGTCCCCTGGCAGCACTTGTGACAACCACCAGATGTAGGCCTGTGTAGCGTCCGCTGGCAGCACTTGTGACAACCACCAGATGTAGGCCTGTGTTGCGTCCCCTGGCAGCACTTGTGACAACCACCAGATGGTGGCCTGTGTTGCGTCCCTGGCAGCACTAAAGACTTGTGACAACCACCAGATGGGGGCCTGTGTAGCGTCCCCTGGCAGCACTTGTGACAACCACCAGATGTAGGCCTGTGTAGCGTCTCCTTGCAGCACTTGTGACAACCACCAGATGTAGGCCTGTGTAGCGTCTCCTGGCAGCACTTGTGACAACCACCAGATGGAGGCCTGTGTAGCGTCCCCTGGCAGAACTTGTGATGACCACCAGATGTAGGCCTGTGTAGCGTCCTCTGGCAGCACTTGTGACAACCACCAGATGTAGGCATGTGTAGCGTCCCCTGGCATCACTTGTGACAACCACTAGATGGAGTCCTGTGTAGCGTTCCCTGTCAGCACTTGTGACAACCACCAGATGTAGGCCTGTGTAGCGTCCCCTGGCAGCACTTGTGACAACCACTAGATGGAGGCCTGTGTAGCGTCCCCTGTCAGCACTTGTGACAACCACCAGATGTAGGCCTGTGTAGCGTCCCCTGGCAGCACTTGTGACAACCACTAGATGGAGGCCTGTGTAGCGTCCCCTGTCAGCACTTGTGACAACCACCAGATGTAGGCCTGTGTAGCGTCTCCTGGCAGCACTTGTGACAACCACCAGATGTAGGCCTGTGTAGCGTCCCCTGGCAGCACTTGTGACAACCACCAAATGTAGGCCTGTGTAGCGTCTCCTTGCAGCACTTGTGACAACCACCAGATGTAGGCCTGTGTAGCGTCTCCTGGCAGCACTTGTGACAACCACCAGATGTAGGCCTGAGTAGCGTCCCCTGGCAACACTTGTGACAACCACCAGATGGAGGCCTGTGTAGCATCCCCTGACAGCACTTGTGACAACCACCAGATGTAGGCCTGTGTAGCATCCAATGGCAGCACTTGTGACAACCACCAGATGTAGGCCTGTGTAGCGTCCCCTGGCAGCACTTGTGACAACCACCAGATGATGGCCTGTGTAGCGTCCCTGGCAGCACATGTGACAACCACCAGATGGGGGCCTGTGTAGCGTCCCCTGGCAGCACTTGTCACAACCACCAGATGTAGGCTTGTGTAGCGTCCGCTGGCAGCACTTGTGACAACCACCAGATATAGGCCTGTGTAGCGTCCCCTGGCAGCACTTGTGACAACCACCAGATGGTGGCCTGTGTAGCGTCCCTGGCAGCACTAAAGACTTGTGACAACCACCAGATGGGGGCCTGTGTAGCGTCCCCTGGCAGCACTTGTTCCTCATTTGTTGGATTATCCAGCTTTCTTCTTTCTTCGCTCGCTTTTCAAAATAACTTAGTATGTTCAGTAACACTCAACTATATTATAAAAAAGTATTTATATTCATTTATTGTGTCATCTAAGCAAACAGTAATACTAGTTTAAAAGTTAATAAACTTTTGAATGGTATAATTAATTATACTATTTACAGTACCATGGCACAGTTAAATATATCGGCATTGGAAAAAATTAATAAATAAGTATTATTATTACATAAGAAATATAATTAAAAACTGATGTTAAAATTTAAAAATTGATGTTTAAATTAAAAAAAAATGTTTTGTTTTCTTCCAAAAAAAAAGTAATCGCTATGTTTTCTTAATGTATCAGTTTCATTTCACTGTCTAATTCTTTCATGATGATATGTTTTGCATTTAGACAGGCCTCAGTAACATATCAGTCGGGCAAATTTTATTTTATGATAACCCAGTCAGGAGATTGTACATAAAAATCTAATGTCATGATTATCCCGAAAATGTAAAAAGTTACCCGCTTTGTTATGATTATTTGGATTTGTAGACATGGTGAATGAATTTTAGGTATTAACCCGAAGTGTGCTTTTGAGCATTCTTACGAAGTAATTCTGTAACACTATATTATTTAGAGTTCTTCCACAGTTAAATCTTTTTCAGGCAAGACCTCGGATACGATCGTCACACACTCAGTTGAACTGTCAATGAATATTTTTTGTAAGGACTTTCCATTATGTAGTGTTTCTTTGAATATTGCTACATCCAATTCTCGTCCAAGGAGTGGTTTGATTGCTTCTACGTTATCCTCCGTACATAGCAGTTTTCTGTTAGGTGAGCTATACACTTTCACAAGTAGCTTCGTACAGTTATGTTCGCTTGACAGTGACCGAGAGATCGGTAATATCCCGATAAAACGCCCGCTCGTTAATTAAAAAGTCCTTTTTGAAATTCGTGGACATACAATTAAAACAATAAGCAATAAATATAAAGATCTTTGTAGATTTAAACTTTAATTGAGGGTGATGGATTTTTTTTATCGTTCATAAATTTGTTTTTATGTCTGGCTTCTTAGACTTGACTGTGTCATTTGCGAGGATGCCTGCTCATGCAGTAATGATTTTCTTATAAGACACTGTTTACAGTTAATGCCCCCCCTACACACAAAGCTTTTCTGAAGTGCTGCCGCGTCTCAATGGGTTATTTACGTTTTCTGTCAGAATTTACCACCTTCCGATAGTAGTAAATTCCACATTCATAGCTAATATTCCGAGCTGACCCTAATGCATATCGTAAAGATTTTTTTGATATTTTTTTTGGATGTTTGTCTAAATTACGACAGGATTTTCGATTTTCAAATTACTCAACATAGGTGTTTAAATAAATTATTTGATAAACCAATGCCAAAAAACAAAAGAAAAAGAAAATAAAAACGATTGTCAAAATGTAAGTTTAAAAGCAAAAAACAACTAACACTCCTTAACTTGTAATATTCGAGACTCGAGAATGAGATGCATAAACTTACATTTGGAAACTCAAACGTGTTACCTTTAACACAAGTAACTGAATTTTGTTTGGTTGTTTGGTGGTAGTGCATCTGAGAAAAAAAGGTTGTACATAGATTACAGTGACAATTAATTGTGCAGTTTTATAAATTAGAAATCACATTATCATATGATTTTAAAATCATTTAACATCAGCACACTGATAAAGAAAATTACCATTTTACAAAATATTAGTGCCATTCATATTGTCATCTGATGGGCTAATGAGTTTGACTCTCGTTTAAGTTGGTCTAAATTGTTGACCACGTCTTGACAACAGACTGCTGGCTGTACCAAAACGGCATGAGGGGAGTCTATATCAAACCACGTCTTGACAACAGACTGCTGGCTGTAGCGAAACGGCATGAGGGGTGTCTATATCAAACCACGTCTTGACAACAGACTGCTGGCTGTAGCGAAACGGCATGAGGGGAGTCTATATCAAACCACGTCTTGACAACAGACTGCTGGCTGTAGCGAAACGGCATGAGGGGAGTCTATATCAAACCACGTCTTGACAACAGACTGCTGGCTGTACCAAAACGGCATGAGGGGTGTCTATATCAAACCACGTCTTGACAACAGACTGCTGGCTGTAGCGAAACGGCATGAGGGGAGTCTATATCAAACCACGTCTTGACAACAGACTGCTGGCTGTAGCGAAACGGCATGAGGGGAGTCTATATCAAACCACGTCTTGACAACAGACTGCTGGCTGTACCAAAACGGCATGAGGGGTGTCTATATCAAACCACGTCTTGACAACAGACTGCTGGCTGTAGCGAAACGGCATGAGGGGAGTCTATATCAAACCACGTCTTGACAACAGACTGCTGGCTGTAGCGAAACGGCATGAGGGGAGTCTATATCAAACCACGTCTTGACAACAGACTGCTGGCTGTACCAAAACGGCATGAGGGGAGTCTATATCAAACCACGTCTTGACAACAGACTGCTGGCTGTACCAAAACGGCATGAGGGGTGTCTATATCAAATCACGTCTTGACAACAGACTGCTGGCTGTACCAAAACGGCATGAAGGGGGTCTATATCAAATCACGTCTTGACAACAGACTGCTGGCTGTAGCGAAACGGCATGAGGGGAGTCTATATCAAACCACGTCTTGACAACAGACTGCTGGCTGTAGCGAAACGGCATGAGGGGAGTCTATATCAAACCACGTCTTGACAACAGACTGCTGGCTGTACCAAAACGGCATGAGGGGTGTCTATATCAAACCACGTCTTGACAACAGACTGCTGGCTGTAGCGAAACGGCATGAGGGGAGTCTATATCAAACCACGTCTTGACAACAGACTGCTGGCTGTAGCGAAACGGCATGAGGGGAGTCTATATCAAACCACGTCTTGACAACAGACTGCTGGCTGTACCAAAACGGCATGAGGGGTGTCTATATCAAATCACGTCTTGACAACATACTGCTGGCTGTACCAAAACAGCATGAGGGTAGTCTATATCAAACCACGTCTTGACAACAGACTGCTGGCTGTACCAAAACGGCATGAGGGGAGTCTATATCAAATCAATTGCAATTATTCACCGTGGTAGACAGATGTAAACACTAGGCCAGCAGCCATAACATTCACAATAAATGAAGGGCGTTGAAGATGCTTGACACAAAATGATGCTGATGCCCTATGTGTTGGTGGTTGACCTGCACAATTTACAAAAGCGATACAACATGGCCATTATAAATCTTAGAACAGCATAATAATGTGTCATTAAATTTTAAGTTCTATTATTTTGCGTAACTTAAACCAACACTAATGTTATAAATCTGACCTCATTAGTCCAAAATATTATTTTAAAAATTAACACTGACATCAGGGCCGGCCTTAGCGCAAGGCGAACGAGGCAACCGCCTTGGGCCCCGCGTTTTTCAGGGCGCAGCGCTTTGACGAACTATTTTTAATAGATTTTTTCTATAAAACTACAATTACGCAATACTTGCTTTTTAAATCCTTTATATTAACTCGTGGTGTCTGCGGCCGACCGACCGACCGACCTTGCTTGCTTGCTTGCTTGTCGCCAAAACTTTTGATCGATTTTTAACCCACTTGCTCGCAAGATAGCGAGCTGAAATTTTGCAGGCAGTTTCGTACCGATGATAAAAACAATGTATTAAAATTTCAGATCGATCGCATGTACCGTAATTAAATTATTGATTTTTTAGATTATTTTATTTATTCCTATGTATCATGCTATTTTTTGAGATAGAGCGTCGCGGTGCGTATTATATTGAACAACCTTTCTGTCGCGCAATAAGGTGCGTATTTTATTGACAGCTCTTTTTATAAACATATTCCTGATCGGTGCGCATTATATTAAACATGTTTTACGACACAACTGCAATTTTGTATTTCTGGATGGTCTGGCGCTGCGTATTATAATGAACATTCTTTTAAATTCTTCTCGTACATAAAGGATTTATAGTCAAAAACTTGGTTTTTTACGGGTTTTTCTTATTTTAATAATAAAAATGAAATCAAGAAGAAAAAAAATTCTGGATTAAATATATAGAAAACTATCGCATTAATATAATAAAATATTATTATCACTCTAAATCCTAATTAAAAAACTATTTTTTACAAGAACATTTTAGAAAGCATTTATGGATTCAGGAGAACATTTTAATTTACAAACTGCCATTTTTAGGCTTTAACTTGCATTTTAAAGACAATTTCGATTCAAGGACAAACGTCAACCGAAAAGGCTTACATATATTTAACAGCTAAGAACAAAATGTTTTGTTTCTGTTAAAAACTTTTTGGCAACACTTTGTCTGCTTTTGATACGACGGTATTTGTGCCTGTAAAATGCTAGTGTGAGACTGTCTGATCATAAGAAATCGAAGGGATATATGACATCTACTTTGGAATGTTTTGAGCTGGAAAACAGACTAACAGATCGATGCACAATTGACTAACAAATTCAGAAATTAATAAACATTGACATGCTTGTTGGCATTGTGAATTTCAACGTCTCATGGCCGTTGTCTAATTTCTTGCTGAGCACAACATGGCTTTTTGAAGTGTAATTAGGCACACAATGGAAACTTTTTTGGGATAGTTTAATCCGGTGTTCCAGGAGCGTATTGGAAGAATAAAAACTGATCAAATTCATGATCACTACTTAAGAAAATTAATTCAAAACGAGCTCATTTTGTTGATGGGAAATAAGGTAAGGAAAACTATTGCAGAAAGAGTAAAATCTGTTATATACTTTTCAAAGAAACTTGATTGCACACCAGACCAAAGTGATCAAGAAAAGATATCACTGACAATTCGCTATGCAAACCTAGGAGGTGGATATTCTGAAGTATTTCATGAAATTTCATAAGTTTTCTAAAAGTAAAAGAAAGTACTGTACAACACCTGCTTGATTTCTTACTTAGGAAAATACACACTTTTGCTTAGATAATTCTGATATCCGCGGTAAAGGATACGACAACGGTGCGAACATGAGTGGGCATAAGTCAGGCGTACAAGCTCATCTTTTACTATTAAATCCTAGGGCATTTTTGTACTCTTTGTACCTGTCCCAAATTATAACGTGTTGCTATGTGATATGGCAAAATCTTGTCCTGAAGCCACTCCGTGTTTTGGTATAATTCAACAAATTTATTTTATTTATTTTATGCTTCAACGAAATGATAGGCTATCCTTTCCAAGATTGTTCGAAATATTTTTGAAACCAGATGGGAAAGCCACGTGGTAAAGTGTATAGGCAGTGCGATATCAAGCAGTCGAAATCTATGACGCACTTTTCGAAGTTTCAGAGCAGATTAGGGATACAATAACTCAAAGTAAAGCAGAGTCATTGTGGAGAAAGAAAACTTAATAACTTCTATTTGATTGCTTTAATAGCTTTTTGGTACGTCATCTTCTTCCAATTTAATTACATCAGCAAAGAATTACAAAATATTTATGTCGATCTAGCATGGAACTTACATTACTCTAAATACATACTTAAATAAGAAAAAAGCGATTTTAAAAATTCTCATTTTCAAACAGAAAATTCGGATTTTACGTAGGGCTTGCCTAAGGGAATTGGAGGTCCTAAACGAAGTGAATTTGGTGGCCCTAAATGTAATAGACAAATAAAAATAAATATGGAAAGATTCTTAGCTGCCTAGTTTGCCTATGCTTAAAGCCGCACTGGAGGGGGGGGGGTGGTCAAAGCTTTGTGACGTCTTATTGGAGGGGGGTCTATGTTTTTGTTGACAACGTGTGACGAAGGTGTAGGGGGTTGAAGATTGGCTGAAATTGCATGACGTCATTTATGAATGGCCCCCGTGGGCCCGGGGCCCTGCTAATCTTTTGCTGCCTTGGACCCCGCATACCCTAGGGCCGGCCTTGACTGACATCATAAAGAAAAAGTATCTCACCTATCAAATCGACTCTCTAAACATTGTAAGAATTGTACCTAAGTTAATTATGTCATTTTTTTTCTTTTAGAAAACAGTTTTTTGTTAGTAATGATAATTTATTAGTATTATCTTTAACATCCTTTCATTTAAAATATTTTCCATATATTTAAAAAAACGGATTATTGCTTCTCCCTTAAGGGGACGTGCTGGTCAACATTCTAAAATTTGTATCCAGCGCCCTGAGTGATTTTAAGTAAAATATTGTTATAGGGCAGGGGTGCGCAACCTGCGGCCATACGGCCGCATGCGGCCGTGGGCACGAAAATGTGCGGCCGTGGAAATCTGTTTAAATTATAACAACATGCGGCCGTCAAATATTTGCAATTTGGCAATATAGTATGTAAAGTTGTAAACGAAATATCGAATATTCATTTACACTCTTAAGCACTTGTTATTGTGAAACAAATTACGACTCCGGCAGCTGTAGCATTAGCTGTAGCTCAGACATTGAAATAGCTCTAGCTGCGTTGGTGTTAGGCTGCAGCTGTAGCTAATGAGGGCAGGCCTTTGAATTTCAGCCGCCTAATATTGAAGCGCGCCGAAACAGTGTGATGCGAACATTTTATTGATGTGTCTTATCTGCGGCGATGTTGTGAAAACTGTCAAAGGGGACAATGCCAAGCAACATTTTCGCCGACATGCATCACTCAACTATGCACAGTTACAAGGTGATCCAAGTCCAAGGAAGATCTGCGTGGAAAATCTAAAGAGGAATGTTCGACAACAGACCTCGGTCATGTCTGCTTTTGTTAAGACTACGAATAAGCGCAATGAAGCTTCCTATCGAGTGGCCTATCGTCTCGGTGTCGCTGGAAAGCCTTATTCCGATAGGGAACTCGTGAAAAGTTGTATCATGGATGTTGTTAAGTGCATTCATCCCGGTAAGTAAACGGATTTTTCTTTGATTCCTCTGTCGCGAGATACCGTGCAATGCCGTCCAAGAAATATTGCCGAGCAGCTGAAGCTCTCCATGCAGGCAGATATTAACAAGGAGGACATCCTGTTTGCACTTGCCGTTGATGAATCTACGGACATTTCAGATTCAGCACAGCTACTCATATTCATTCGCTCACTATCCCCAACATTTGCATTGTGCGAGGATCTGCTCTCCATGGAGACACTCGTTACTCAAACTCGAGGAGAAGACATATTTTTGGCAGTTAAAAAAAGATTGCATCGACTCGCACGTTGATCTGAAGAACCTGCGAGGCATCTGTACAGACAGCGTGCCTGCCATGGTTGGTAAGCAAAATGGCTTCGTGGCTAGATTTTCTGATTATGTGTTGAAGGATCACGGTAATGACCAGCTCATAAATCTGCACTTCATTATTCAACCCGGAGGCGCTGTGTTCTAAATCTGTTGATTTGGATAACATTCTGAAGAATGTGACTCACATTATACTTTTCATTCGCGCGAATGCTCTTCACCACCGCCAATTCATACAAATTCTTCACACAAATGATTCGTCGGCTGAAAATATTGTGAACCACACCAGCGTTCGTTGGTTGTCTCGGGGAGAAAAATCTCGCTGTGTACTGCTGCTACGAAAAGAAATACTTGAATTTTATGCCACGAAAAACAAGGACTGCCCACTGCAGAACCAGGGCTTCTTAACATCTCTTGCCTTCTTTGTTGATTTGTTCATTTATATTATTTTATATCACCTACCTCAACGAGTCTCTGCAAGGCAAAGGAACAACAGTTTGCCTCATGCACAGAAGAGTACGGGATTTCTGTGACAATTATCTGCTACAAAGTAATATCCAACAGCTCAATCTGCATTATTTCCCGCAACTCACCGCTCTCATCGAGAGCCATGAAATAGAACAGATGAAATTCCGGCTGCGTCCTTTTCAGGCGTCCTCGAAGCGCTGTTGTTGGAATTTGCAGAACGTTTTCAGGATTTCGACAAGATCTCAGAAAATTTGGGACTCGTTGCTTCTCCACATTTAGTTGAGACAGAGAGTGCGTCGTTGGATGTCCAAATGGAACTGATCGAACTAAAAAATAACGCTCAGCTTGTGAAGAAATTCGAGGAATAAAAACGATATACTTGAGACATGGAAAGTAGCTGTGGAGTAGTCAAAGCTTCGTGAAATATCAAGAAATACTCTAATGCTGTTTGGATGCACTTACATGTGCGAAGTGTTATTTTCACGAATGAAATATCTCAAGAACAAATATCGAACCCGACTGGTTGACACCAATCTGATGATCTCCAGCGAGGGCCGGACTTTGCGCGACTCTCGGCAAACATCCCAGAGCAAGGCAGCCACTAATTTCTGGACACTGGACTGCTAAGTTACATGGACAGTGTTAGTGAAGTAGCTTATTACTTATTTAATTATTGTGTTATCAGTGTACTAATGCCATTTAAAAATATATTCATGCTGTACGTGTGTGGCATGATGTTAGGTTTACATGACAATGTTCAATAAAGTAGAAATATAAGAAAATATCGATGGAAATGTTTTTGTTTGTAATTAAGCACTGTGTTTACCTACAATACATTATGATTATGTCATTATTATCTCGCGTTTACTATTACGAGAGGTAAACTTTTGATAGTTACCGTTTCTCTTTTCAGTGAAAAACTTTTGGCGGCCATGGCAAAAGTAATTTTTATTTGTGCGGCCGTCAATAGCCCAAAGGTTGCGCACCCCTGTTATAGGGTATAACAATAGATGTAAATTGCATTAATTTTTTTTTCAAAAATCTTTTTGGTTTCCATGGAAACTCAAATAAACATCCGCAATTTTGTTTTTTAGGGTTAAATTCAAAACGCTAAGGCTTTTTTAACTTACTAGTTATGGCTTTCAAATTTAAAATATAGATAATTTATCATGTATCAAAACTTTGAATAACGGGACTTTTCTATGGATGCACTAGTTTAAAAAATAAAAATTCACAAAATGTGTCTCCATTTTTTTGATCAAAATTATGGGGTATGGGATACATTTTTATATGTATTTTTCTTTTTAGGACAGTTATCAAAAAGTTAGGTTATTCAAATCTTTTTTTGTGTCTAAAGATCACACAGAAAAAATATGGAGTAATTTGCTCAATAATTAAAAAAGTTATAAGGGTTTAAGTGAGCAAAAACATCGAAAGCGGGAAAACTGAAAAAAAACGACAAAATTTATAGAAAATATCATATTAAAATTATATTTTTGATCATGACTGGACATAAAATTTTCTATTATCTTAAGCTGGATCTTTCTCATTATTTTCTAGCTCTTCTCATCTTTTCCTCACTGCCCCTTCTACATTTTTTACTTTTACTCTCCGCCTGTAATTTTCATTTCTTCGTGCACTTATTTTTTTAACGCTCAAAAATACTTTATAGTCTCAATTATAAAACTGAATTTTTATTGCACACATAAATGATGATCTAAAGTTATTCTTTAACATTGGGAGTGCTAAGAATTATACACTTTGACTTGAATACAATTGAATTGAAATCACAGTAAATAGGTTTCCAATTGAATGTTATTGAGTCTGTGTTGCATTAGGGCATAGAAATAAAATGTCCAAGTAAACTTCTTTTCTGGGCAGTGTTAGCTTTAATTTACTATCTACAGATGTATCCTAGGAAGAACCTGGGTCAAATAGCAATCTAGCTCCTCTTTTTATTTATTGATTATTGATCATGTCCCTGTCTAATACTAATGCCATTGCCTGTCTAATCTAGTAAATACTATTATTATTACTAGTACTAGTACTAGTGACAACAATTCGCTAGCTCATAGTCATAGAATATTTTAAAAATTATTTAGGTAAATTTTATCACATTAGCAACAGTAGCTGTTGTGCTTTTATTACATGGACGTTTTATGTTATTATTGTTATTGGAATAGCTCTAAGAGTACTAAGACGCTTTAGTTATAATTCTAAGCCCTAGAACCTTACTTGACTTAGTCTTAGTACTCTTCTTAGACTATGACATACTATGACTAAGGCCAAGGCCAAGTGCAAGACCAACGTTAATTTTTTACGTATTTTACGCTGCAGTGATCGATTAGAAAGTAGTATACATTGTAATATAATAACATTTTGCTATAGCAAAAATCTCTGAATTTTATAATATGAAAATCTTTTATTTGAACATTTCTTCTACTAAATAAATAACGATCTTAGGTGCTATCGGTCCTGGAATACAATTGTTGTTTATGTAGAAACGGAAGTGAACTTACGTAATTTCCACGTCAATAACCAATAAAAAATGCTTGGTTTATTGAAAGGTCAAGTGTGATTCCTAGACATGCGGAAACCCCATAAGTAGGTCAAGAAAATACATTTTTTGAACGCTAATCGTAACGATTGCTATGTTGGGTAAAATTTGATTGGTAGGGAATTTATATTTATCTAAATCTGGAAAAATCCAGCTTTCCATTGATACCTCATTTGATATGGTTGAACGATTTCAAGTATATGAATGGAGTCGGTAAAAAAACTGTATTTCGTATCAAAATATGACTTTTCACCCCCTTATAGGGTTAATAAAATAATTTTTTAAAATATGTTCTAACATATTATCATAAAATTTTTAATGTAATTTATATTAAAAAATGGCTTTAGAAACCAAATATATCAAAAACTAGAAATACTTAAAAATGTAATTTTTTGCCAAATTTTAACCAGCACCTCCCCTTAAGACACTTAATGTGGTTGTAATATCATATTCACCCAATTTCACAAATATTATAGCAGGGGTGGGGAAACCATGGCTCGCGAGCGAGAGGCGGCTCTATTGATGGCTGCATCTGGCTCTCAGAAAAATGCTCGATTATAAAAAATAAGTTTTTTCAGACTCCTTTGAACTACATATGAATAGCATTATAAAGACAGCATAATGATGTTTATTAAAAAAGAATTTAGAGACATAGACTAATTATTGTGCGTAAGTGTTGAAATTACACAAAATGCACACATTTACTAGAATTTTTAGTTTTAAAAATAATTTATGGCTCCCACAGCATTACTTTTCAAAATATGTGGTGTTTAATGCTCTCTCAGACAAAAAATTTCCCGACCCCTGTATTATAGGATACAATAACATGACTTTAAAAATTACAGAAAATAACGCAGTATTCAAATCGGTTTCTTGGGAACAACCAAGAAGCATTAACTTTGGATATCAAATTAAAGGGGAAAGAACTCTGAAGCTGACAACGATATACATTAAAGTTGTCGGTTGTGTGCTCTTTAAACGCCAAGTTATGCTAGAACAAATCCTCATGTTTCGTTGTATCAACTAAAAATATTAATAAAATAACTTTTGATAAGTAAAATTTACATAAAGAATTTAAAATCTTTTAAGTCACTATTCATATCAGGAAAATTAAAAAAGACATAAAAATAGAGTACACAGATTTAGTTATTAAACGGATCAAGACTTGAAAATATCCGTACACTTGATCAGGTTGACTACAGTGAATTACACTGAGGTTGCGTTACTCATATATCTTTGTTTAATTTAGCTTTGCAAGCTAGCGCCAGACGTTGGTCGTACTTTCATTTCATCGCTTAAGTGATCAAAAGTATGATTGTGTAATCTTCAATGTAATTATCTATAGCTTAAAAATGGACAGCAGTGGGAGGACTAACAAATCTTACTTAAAATGAACATAAGCCAACAATGGATATAAAAATATCAGGTTCTTACGGGTAATTTTTTTTTAAATTGTTAAGTAACAGTGCCATAAATTTGAAATGAATATAATAAGGTTCCTACCTTCTCGAGTGGACTTAAATGTATCCGAAATACCGAACGCTAAAATTGTAGTAAGTATAAAGTTAGTAATGTTTCGTTCAACAAATATGAATTTAAGTTTAAATATTTGTATGACAGTCAAAAAATAAAAAAATAATAAGCAATAGCATTATCAGTATTTTAGGATAACAACGGATTTCCCCACAAATCTCCCTCACTAAAATTTGACTTTGAATCAATGAAAATTCCAGAAACCTATGAGATGCTCCATTTCTGAACTGCTAAATAGGTTTGTTGACAAGCAGAACAAGCTGACAACAAATAGATTTGTGGTATCTAGACTTTTCTCAATGGAATGTCAAAATTCCTTTGTGAAGACCATAACTCATCATAATACTGGGGAAAAGTTATTTGAATATAGCAAATGGCATCAGAAAACTGCTCATACAGAGTCAGCAAGGAAAATACCAAGTGACGAAATTTCATTACAACATAACCGTTTACTTAGCTGTCTGGTGATACTTCTTGACACTGTCTGGTGATACTTATTGACACAATCATATTTCATAGTGTTTACAATTAAACAATAAAAATGCAGTTTTGTTGTTTGTTTTTTTTATGGCTGAAAATGCATTCATTCTTATTTTTTTCTTTTTTTTATATAGGTAAACATATAATGCTAGCATACATACCCGTCGTATTGCCAATGGGTGAGGTAATCTCTGTAGTTATAGTCAGGTTTGGAGCTTTAAAAATGACGTTAAAAAAATAGGCGCTATTAATTATTTGGATTTTTTTTTCACTTTATTTGTGGACAGAGACTAAAAATGTTATGCCTGTTTTTTACACAGAGAACACCGTACGCTAGAGGCGTCCTCAACAATACGATGATACAATGTAGAAGCTGCTTCACATTCGACTAAAATCTGGTGTAACCTCAAGCACAAGGTAAAAATCCTTTTCTCAACGAAAAAAACTAAATTGAAAGAAAATCATATATTCGACAATTTGATTAAAATACATATCAGAACGCAATATTTAACCGAGATTTTGAAGAAGATGGATTTCATCGATTGAATTACGTACCTAAAAAAGTGTGTGTTTTTTTGTGTGTTTTTTTCCTTTAAAAAAAAATTACCGGTAGTCTTTGTAGATGCAATTTTCTACTGGAACATTAGCCACACATGTAAGTAAGTTGAAAATACAACCAAAAGACTTTTTAAATGCAATTAAAGTAATGACAACATTTAAAATTAATTTTTTAAAAATAATATCTAGAAGATGAAGTGTAATCAGTAAACAAAAGACTAGAATTTAATGTAACCGAAACTAAATGATGCGTCTTATAACCAATGATCCCTCTAATGTTCGTTGGTCCGTGTGACAAGTTAAAAAAAACCCGTGTGAAAGGTTGCCCAGCATCAATTTTTTGTACAATATTATACCCTCTTTGCATCGCGGTAATTCTAAACTGCTGCGCAGCGGGGGTCAGATATCTACGCGGCCCAGCAGCCGCGCTGCTTAAATAGAAAATTGCTTGTAACTATCTATTCTTTAAGAAGATATTTCGAATATCTTTCATACACGAATTGCGACTGTGTAGATGTCTTTTGAGAAACTAAAACGTTGTTTTCTGCTTTTTAATACTTCTTTTTTTAAAAACATATAGAACTTCTTTTGTATTCTGTATATATTATTTCCTGCTGAAGAGTAATTCCTTTTAAATATGGAATACAATTATAGTCATTGCAATAGTGTTATACCGCACACTCGTATGAAACACATCGATTTATTAATGCAACTCAACATAATGATAAAAAATGACGCCTTATAATCTTTTCAAACAAAAGACCAAAAAAAATGAAAGTTTCATTCTAAATTGTCAGAATTGTAAACTAATGCTCTACTTTCAGTGATAAAATGTGTTTTTAAAAGTGGTTGTTGCATGTTTATATAAATGGTTGTTAAATGTTTTTATAAGTGGTTGTTAAATGTTTTTCACCTTTAAAATTTGAGTATGTTAATTTGTAATACAAGTGAATTACGGACACTTCGACCCCGGACGGTTCGACCCTGCCAGTTCGACCACAGGACGTTTCGACCCCGGTCGGTTCGACCACGGACGGTTCGAACACGGATGATTCGACCACGTGTGATTTGACCCCGGACAGTTCGACTACAGGACGTTTCGACCTCATGGCGTTTCGACCCTTTCGTTTCTACACCGTGAAATGTTTTTATATATTCTTTGTTTTGTTTGTTTTTTATTTTTTTAAAAATTAATTTTTGGTAAATTATCGAATAAAATTAAAAACTGTATCGCCACTCCTATCCCAAACTAAACACACTTAAAAAGGAGCTAATTTGTTATTGGGTTTTAAAAATGATTATATTTAAGTCGTTCAAAGATTTTCACTGTGATATCAAAAACAAACGAAAGTTGCTTTTTTATTTTTATAATTTTAATTTTTTAAAATTTTTATTAAAGGTACGCAGGCGCTGAAACCATTACAAACCCCGCGCCCTTTGCATTCACTTCTGTTTCATATGTTCCTTAACATGTGTATGCCTCCCTAGCAGAGATACTGATTTTAATAAGACGTAAAAATGTGTCAGTATTTAAAGTTCATAAATTTCAATAGTTAATACCGCCGCCTAGCAGATAATAACATTCAAGCTGCTGGGCCCGTATGACCTGAATGAATTTTACGTCATTGTTGTTTCCATTTTGTCCGACGTATTCATAATCCCATGTTACGAAGGCTAGACTCAGTGACCACTACAGGAAGCCGTGTGCTGGCGAGGGTAAATAGAGTTAGTTAAATGACGTCACGCGATTTTTGTCGATTTGTTACCCCCTCCCCCCCCTGGTCACGCGTCGTCACAAAACTTAGACCCCCTCTAAAAATACGTCACAAATCTTAGACCCCCCCCCCACACCAAAAAAACCAACATAAACAAACAAACAAACAAAAAACACTTTAATGTCTATTTGAAAATAAGTACCGGTATGTTTCAAATCACTTTTATTGTAATTTAAGTATTTATTATTTATTTAGTGAAGATCTACATTGTAATATTGTAACCCGTGTGAAGCATTTTTTAAAAACGTTTAACCGGCCTTCAGAAAACGAACTGTTTTAACATCCTTAGATTATATTTTATTTTAATGGATACAAATTAAACATTGACTATTAATCATAACGGTTAACGTCTTTGTTTAGAAATAAAAATTATTTTAAAATAAAATATTTAAAATGTATTTTTAATAAAATCCCTCAATTGACTGACGGACATCCCGTAAGAAAGAGGTCGGCGAACAAAGGTAAATAACCTTGTCTGGGGTCAAAAAGGGAATTCTTGGGTGTAAAGCAGACTCATTTGGGACATATAAGATCCACTAAAATCCACTAGATATATTAAAATGCATCATGTGTACGTGTACGCTTGGAACATATGCCCAATATTGAACCGGTTCCTTCCAGAAAATGTATTTTTTTTAAATTTGACAACTATGTTGATTTCTAGCCTACGTAATATACGAAGACACCTAAATCTACCCTACTTTCATTATATTGACACGAGTGACAATAATCTTAATCAACATGACTTGCCTGTATCACATATCCTTTCTGTTATATTTAAAATTAATGCCTTAAAAACTGAGCTAAGAAGAAAAGTTGTTTTGTGCTCCTCTCGAATTGCGATGTCAAGAAATTTGATGCATTCAATAAAGTTAATGAATACTTGACTAATTTTAAATGAGCTCATTTATCATTATATCTATAATCTAAAAGACTAGAATGGCCAGGGGAATTTGACCAAAAACCAATCGAACAATTATATCAAACTTAAAACGTTTTGAATTCTATCAAATAGATTCCCCCCCCCCTCCCCTTTTAAAGAAAAAAGAATATTCCGTGTTGTTTTGACTTAAAATATCTACACATAATCCTATTCAGATCAATTTTAGACAATTGTCATGTTTGTAAAACTCACCAGTAGCATTTTCGCTAACGACGCTCCCCCAAATCCCCGAGTCATGTGAGCAGGACCTTGAGTTTGGGGGTTGGGGGGGGGGTAACGCACACATAAACTTCAATATTTTGGGGTAACGGGCAAAAACAAATCGACGACTCCTGCCATGAGAGAACCAAACGGAGCTGCGGTTACATCACAAATGCTTTGATGTCAACATCAAACGACGCAGTGTAACAATTTCATACGTTATCTTGTGTATTCTCAAACTTAAGGATTATAATTAGATTTAATTGTCGTGTCTTGATAGCTTACGCCAACCAGCGTCTGATGTCCTACCGACCGGCACATTGAGAAGCACTGATTTTTAAAAAAAATAATTTTTTTTTAAATCATTAAATAAATTGTAAGCAACCAAATATTTCAGTGGAAGTTTTATTTAAAGTTACCTTTTTGATGTAACGTCACATTTCTTCAACCCCCTCCCTCCCCCTGTCACCCATCGTCACAAAAGTGTAACCCCCCCCTCCCCCTAGGTGCGTGACGTCATTTATGGACGGTCCCCAAGATACCCAGGTATGTATTCGAGACGTCTGGCGTCACGAATCAAGGTGAAGACCTCTCCTTCTGTGACTGTTAACTTTTCTAGAATCTCAAGAAAACAGTTTGTCCATCGGGGAAAGTGAATCTGCCTGGATTTTAATTAATATGTCGATTAAATTATTGTCTCCATTTAACAATGCGGAATTTATTTATTTTTTTAAATTTGAAATACTATCATTAAATACGAAAGATAAACACTTACATCATAGAAGTAGTAATACAACTCTTGGTTAGGCTACAATATGTTTTTATAGTTTTTAGCCTTAAATAATTTCGGCAATTATAAGGTATTTTAGAATTTTTAAGTTTTAAATACATTTAATTTACCAAAGTAATGAAGGCAAACCAATATAACACATCATGTTTTAATATTGTTTCGAATTTAATTCATATATTCTTTTAAAGAAAAGAAGGATAACAAAATAACACAATGACGTCATTAAATGTAGCACAGTTAACTTCTGAAGCGTTCGAAAGTATCAGATTTCATATAGTAAAATACCTTTATTAAGAAAGCAAATTATTTGTATATTAACTTGTATATTATTTTTAAGGCGTTTGCTGATAGTTGCAAGTCCGAAGGCAGCTCAAGCGGGCAACGAAAATTTCATATTAGAAGTCCCTGTATTTTCAAGTTATGAATTAAAGCATCACTTCTTTATTTATCTACATATTTACATATAATTTATCTTAACAATTTCAAGGACACATGAGAATTGCATTTTTCTATTATTTTAAAAGAGAATATTTTTTAAGGAATTTATAAATAAATTTTACCTTTCTAGGTTAAGAGGCAATGAATGGAACATATTGTAAAATGAAAGTATGAAAGGAATTAAATTCCTCCCCCATTTTTCCCCTACAAAGGAAAAATAAAAAAAAATATTTCAGGATCATAATTACGGTTTTGTATTTAACATTATTTAGTTTTACAGGGCATAAGCTGCACAATTTTGTCAATAATAGTTGTAAATCCATATTTAATGTATATACGTTTCTTTTCAAAAATTGTTTTATGTGTAGCGTTAAACATCATAAAATTGATAAACATGACTATATCCACAGAAATTGTTCAAAGTCTACACACACATACACGACAAAAAGAAAGCAGCTAAAGGAAAAAAATCAAAAAGAAAAAGTAGTTCCAAAAATATTTCTTTCAATTAATCATTTTTTTTCAATACTCTGGAGTTTGTCATTTTATCTATACAGAGAACTATTGAGTCCAAAGGACCATGTTGGTCTGCTGGCAAGTGACACAGCGTTCAAGGCAATAAGGATTACACACATTTCCCAACAGCCTTTGTTTCCTTAACTAGTGACAGATACCTATGTGGGGCTGGTTGGACGTAAGGACACCTTTAGGAACCTGCCTTCACGGAGAATCGAACCTCTGACAATCAGTAATTCAGCTGAGCGCGTACGCCACTTGACCGCCGTGCCCCAAGACCAGAGTTACACCCTGAATTTTAATAATTTTATATGAAGACTAAAAGTTCTAGTATTTTATGGATTTGTCAAATTTAGGTTTTTGCTTTATTTTAAAAACAAATAAGCACATAGGGATCACTTTGTGTCCCAAATTTTAAAGTCTTGAAATATAATTACGTAACAATACCATCAAATAGTAATTTTATTTAAGTTCGCTGAATTGTTCTTATTCCTTAGCCTTGAAAATTTGTAACTTCAATCAATAAATCTGATTTTATTATTTTGTTGAGAAAACCTTGCTAATTAAACGCAAACAGTAATTTCACAGCAAATTTAATTTTCTTCTAGCTGTAAGAGGTTGGAAGATTATTCAAATTACTTCAAGTTGCATGAGTTTGTCAATTTATTTCTATTCAAATTGCTACTAGCTGTAAAAAGTTTTCAAATTGTTCTATACCTGACATTAAAATTGTTATTGTTATTTTACTTTTTAAAAACTTATTTAAAATAAGTAAAATAAATAAAATGTAATACTTTTTGTTAGGCTAAGCAAAGTAACTATGTTATTTGATATTTTAACTCTTTAAAATAAAATCAATTTTTCTCTAAAACACGTCATATCAAAGTCCTTCTTTAATCATACCTTAATTGATACAATTTTCTGTTCAAGAAATAGTTGGTATATCCTTTAGAAACGTAAATTTATAATCTCATCAAAAGATATTATACGTGTAACCGCCCTACATGGTAGCCGAGATCAGAAGATGAAGCCAATGGAAGGAGATACGTCACTAAACCACAAGACGAATCATAGGTGTCAAACAATGTTTTACACAACTGCAGGGAATAAATAGACGACAGATACCCGGGTATGTCATCCGCACGTCTGGTGTTACAGGTCAAGCTGAACGTCTCTCCTTCTGTGACTGTCAACTTGTCTAGAATCTCAAGAAATCATTTTGACCACCGCGGACAGTAAATCTCCCAGGATTTTAAAAAATTTACAAGTTATAAACGTGTATTGAAATACAATCAGAGACCGAGTGGTCTTTTGTGTGGGTGTTTTTTTGTTCTTTTGGTTTGTCGTTTTTGTTTTGTGTGTGTGTAAGATTGTGTGTGTGTGTGTAAGATTGTGTGTGTGTGTGTGTGACTATCATACTATCATTAATAATTACATTGTTAATTGCTAGAACAATTCAATGACAACACTCGAACGGTCTGTGATACAAGTATGCGGTTTCCCCGTTTAAGATTATTAAAATAAAAAGTTTCAGATTGATTATATCTTTGTTTACATTACTCCTACTCCTCATCTCATTTTAATGTCAGAATAACTCTGTGTCAAAGTTAAATTTCTATAAATGTTTTGAGATTTGACTGGGTGAAAAATAGTTAGACTTACACTACGCTTAGGCTAGACGAAAAGTTTTGAGGCTTTGTAAAAGTATGTCTGTACCTATTGAGATTAAACTTACGTCCATTTAGTTTAATTTAAAGCTAGGCAACGGCTAATTCTATTTTAATGATGTTTCAACGAAGCAAAGTATTTAACAAATTTAACGTAACAATCTTAAAAGTTTCAAAATAAGAGTTTAATTTAGATATTTTAGTCACATTTTAAAACTTGTCTAATTTAAATTTTCTCGGAAAACTTAAGAATTTGTTTTTTGTTAAATGAAGCTTTCTCATATAATATTGGTGAGAAAATATTCCCAAGCTTAAACATTCTTTTTTCATTCCTGACTGAAACGAAAAACAAAATTTAATCCGAGAAGCACTGATACAATTCTTGGTTATACTACTATGTGAAACAGTTTTAGCCACATGTTTTAACGATTTTTGTAAGGTATTTTTGAGCTTAATTGTTAAAAAATAATTTGACTTACAAAACAAATAAATGCAAAAAAAAATATAATAACACTTCGTGGTTCAATATAGTTTCGGTTTTAATAGATATATATATTTATATATATATTTAAAGAAAAGAAAGATGCATAAAATTGACAATGACGTCATTCATTACATTCAGCAAAGTAGGTACATTGGCAAATAAGAAATAATACGTTTATATCAAATATATTTTGGTAAAATATATTTATAAGGAAAAGCCAATCATTTTTGTGTAATAACGTGTATATTTTAAAGGCATGTGTACAGAAAATATAATTTATATCGCATCTCCGTCATGCCTGAACAATGATACGAGCGTTCATTTTTAGAAAACGATTGCGTGTAAATGTCTTAATATAGCAGTTTATACTGTTTGCATATAAAAAGTCATGCATCATACCAGGACGCAAGACGTCCAGCAATGTATATAACAACTCCCTGGACATAAGACACTGTGGCAGTTTTATGATTGTTACATTATTGTTTTTAGCAAAACTGAAATTAAAAGGCAAGTTTAAAACAAAATTAAATGCTTAAATGCGTTTATATCAAAACTTTTGTTATATATAAAAGTGTAGAAAGGTTAGAACATCTTTATATAATATAAAATAATCGAAGAAGAATGAATAGTGTGCAAATAAGAATGACCCTCACTGGGGTCGACCAATCAAGCGAAATAGGTTTAAATAAAATAGAGGTAAAAAAAAAGATTTTTAAAAACCACGTTTTTATGTGTACTAAAAGAAAGAAAATAATTTAAAAGTAATAAGTTCAAGTACTTTCATATAATATGACTAAAAACGGTGGGAGGCTCTTATGAGGTTTTACATATGCAGTTCAATCATTCTCTCACTTATAGATATCTTTTTTGCCTTCTTAATTATAAATCTTTAATTTTTCTACCAAACACCCAGCCCACGTTTTTAGTCATATTATATGATAGTACTTGAATTTATTCGTTTTAAATTATTTTCTTCTTTTTAGTACACATAAAAACATAATTTTTAAAAATCTTTTTTTACCTCTATTTATTTTATTCTTTTTTGTCAACTTACAAAAACGTGGTTTTTAAAAATATTTTTTTATCTCTATTTTTTTTTATACCAAACACCTTATACGCGCCAGCCCAACGTTTTAAAAACACGGTGATGTGGTCACGGGGTGAACTCATTGATGTAAACAAAAGCAGACGTTACAGATGCTTACATATAGATAAACTAAAAAGTTCAATAATTTAATACTGGTACATTCGATCGATCTGAAATTTTGATACAATGCATTGTCATCCAAGATCTATCTGTAGTAAAATTTTGAAATCTCTTGGACCACCAGAAAGGGTTTAATTTTACGTTGGCAGATTTGAAAAATTGTGGACAGACAAACAAATCCACAGGAACGAAAGTGAGTTAATAAAATGTGGTTAAAAGGGGGGCATGTCTTGAGACCAAAAATGCTTCTTGCATTCAGTTGCGTTGTTCTTTCACAGAATAACATGTGGTTCGTAGTGTAGTGGTCATCAGGTCAGCCTTACACGTGGAAGGTACTGGGTTCAAGCCTCAGAGGAAACATTATTTTATTATTATTTTTAAAATGTTTGTTTGTGCCAGTCTTTTCCCCTCACTTAGGGAACATAGCTGACACTTGTTAGGGTCGGTCAATCACAGTTTATGGTTTGAAAGCTAGGTTGGTGAAAGGTGGGGCAGGTAGCTAACCGCAGTGCGAATGTCATTAGACCATCAATTCGTCTGCGATGTCCCCCCACCCCCCACCCCCGAAGTACATTCGCATTGTTTTGATTTCTTCGTGCTTTAGTTTGTGTCTGTTCTCCCCCCCCCCTTTTCTTTGCACTATCTATGAGCAACTCTGCGGCGCATGCTAACTCACGGATCGTATCTAGTTAGATATAATACAGAAAAGAATATTTACACGTCTCATAAACAAAGATCATTCCCATTTATCAGAATCCATACAAATGAGATTATTCATAAAGCCTTTATTTGACGGCTGAATATTAAACCTTGCGGCGAGCCAGATCAAAGAAGTTCTACCATTACTTTATTGGAAACTTTTATTCCAGATGGACACTTTCCCTTGATAAAATAGAACTTTAATCAATAAGGTTTTAAAAAAAGTTGCAATCGAACATCTAAATGAAAACATTTTTAAAAAAAAATAGATTTATGTTTCCTTTTATTTATTTTTTAAAAATTATTATTTTTAAAAATGAAACGTAAGTAAAACACGATTAATGAGATGAGCTATATTACTTTACGTAAGCATTAATTTAGCACATAAGAGGGAAGGAAATGCTGCGTGGAATAATTATTTAATATTGCTTGTCCTCATACACAGTTTTTTAACGAAAATAAATATATGTTGTCTAGTGAATTTAGTCTTGCTCCGCTGCCCCCTTCAGTGATTTGACGCCCCCATTGTCCACTGTGTGAGTAGAGGGATAACATGCTAACACGGTGTGTATGAGGCTGACAAGACGTCACAAAACAACGCAAAACCCACATATTGCCAACTCTATACTTCTACAAACCATAACTTTGTATACTCTGAGTACATCGTAGCTGTTAAACGACCCAGTTTCAGTATCATTATATACGGGAACCAGAATTTTGCTCTTCATTTCCTCTGTTGCCTATCCTCCAGTTGAAGGCTCATATTTGAGTTGACTTGAACATCCTCCTGTCCATTAGTGGGCTTCAAGTTGTCATCTGAGAATAAAAGAACAATTAAATTAGGGGTGTACTGGATTTCCGCTCCGGCTAGTACAGAGAACAAAATCCGGCAATTTTTACAAATCCGGCTTCGGCTCCAACTCCGGGCAGAATTTCACTTCATAAATCCGGCCAAATCCAGCCAAATCCGGCTGCCCGTATAGTATATTAATACTTTAGGAGAATAAGGTGGCGAGGCAGAAATTATAGCGTTTTCCGAAATACTTCACGTCAGTATCATCATTTTTACTTCCGAGAACGTCCTTGAGTTTACATATCCGGCCAACATTTGTCTATATACCTGCTCTGTAGCGGTCTTTTGGAATCATTGCCATTACGAATTTCACTTGCCTCTAACACGTGATGACTTTCCCGTGCCACAAATTTCACAGCCACCTTATCACACTGATGTGACGTCACCTTGCCACTATCCTGATAAACATGTACAACTGCATTTCAAAACACACTCTAATGAACGAACTGATTTCGCAGAAGAATTTTAATCCACCATATATATATATATAACCAGAACAACCAAGTATGCGGCGTATGCTACGACACGGGTCGCATCTAGTATGTATTTATTTTAGGTTTGACGAATAATAGCCACAGAGAAACAAATTCTTTATACAACTTGGTCGGCCAATCACAGTTTATGTTTGACAAGCTAGGGTGGTGCAAGGTTTGGGCAAGTAGCTATCCGCAGTGCACTTGTTTTGAGACCAACAATGCGTCGGTGGTTCTACCCCTTCGAGGTTCATTAACGTTGTTCTGATTTTTTCGTGATGTAATTTGTATCCGTTCTCCACCCCCCCGCCCCTCCCCCTTTTTCGCACTATCTATGAGCAAGTTTGCGGCGTATGCTACGTCGTGGGTCGCATCTAGTATCTAATAATTTTAGGCTTAACGATTAATAGCCATAGGAGAAACAAATTCTTCATACAACGTTCCCACCATGTACAATTCTTTCTTTTTACTACACTATTCACTTTCTGAAAAGAATATTCATACTCCTCCTCCCAGTCTCTTCATACAGGAAATTTAATTTCTCATTCGATTAGCTGTGATAACCTCTAACCCATATTTCTATATAACCCCCCCCCCAAAAAAAAATTCTATATAACATATATATATATATATACAGGATGAGTTCGGAGCGCATTCCAAGAACATTGCTTTACGGCGAGCTGGCAACTGGTATGCGGAAGAGAGGACGGCCCTGCTTGCGCTTCAAGGATGTCTGCAAGAAAGACATGACTCTGGCGCAGATTGACCATAAAACGTGGGAGACCATTGCTGAGGAGCGCACCTCCTGTCGGGCAAAAGTGCGCGAGGGCAATCAAGTCGCGGAAGCTTCCCTTACAGCCAGGAGCGAGGAGAAAAGGGTCAGGAGAAAGGGGAAGGGGGATAGAGGAGCAGGAGGAAACGCCATCATCCCATGAGGATGGACGGATGACACAGACATAGATATATATATATATATACATATATATATATATATATATATATATATATATATATATATATATATATATATATTTATATATTAGGGCTGTAGAAATTAACGATTAATTTCGCGATTAATCGTTTAAAATTTTTATCAATTAAAATTATTTTAAACGATAAAAATTCGATTAAAATGAAAGAAAATATTAATAATATTTTTAAAAAATTTTATTCATAAATTATTAATTATTAATAATTAATAATAATTTATATATATTTTTTTACGTACAAATTTCTACCGCGTAATATTATAATTTATTTTATTAATTTATGTGGACCGGCTGACGTCAACTAAGAATGGCTGACAGCATCAGTGCAGTTAAATTTAAACGTATAACTAGAAGGTTGAGCTAAAATGTTTTTAAGGTAACATCGGATGGCAAAGTCGAAGATGGTGAAAAAGTTTACTGTGTTCCCTGCCATAAACAATTCTCTTTTAAAGGATCAAATACATCGCACGCGTACCACTTTCAGCATAAACATCCGATCAAGTATCAATTCATTGTCACAAAATTTAGTTCAAAATATTCTTAATTTTCAATGTGTGTGAGACAGGGGAAATAACTCAATAAAATTAAAAAAGACAAATACCTGTTTTTGTTACTTCCCTTGAAATGTTCAGTTTAATGACGTCATAAATTTCTATTTTTGGCTTTAATCGAAATTATCGATTAATTAATCGTTAATTTTTCAAAAGTTAACGATTAAATTTAAATTAATAGATAACAGCCCTAATATATATATATATATATATATATATATATATATATTATATATATATATATATATATATATATATATATATATATATATATATATATTATATATATATATATATATGTATATATATATTTATATGACTATTCTCAAGTATTGACTTTCTTCGATTTCTTTGTCTAACACCATATCTATGCAGATGCACCTACTACCATGTTTTAACCTTCTACTGTTAAGCATTCAAATATCAACCTTTCTATAACCTTCTAAGAGATTTGTTAAGAAATAATCAAAATATTTAAAAATTACTTTTAATGACGAAATCGATCTATTTGAATTAAAAGTCCATGTTTATAGCCCTGTTATGAAAATATGCAGGGCACAGTGCAGTTCGATCGAGATACGTCAGAAGCCTTACCAGTCAGCAGCGGGGTTAAACAAGGATGTGTACTCGCACCAACACTGTTCGAAATATTCTTCTCTGTATTGCTTCGCTACGCATTCAAGGATAGCTGTGATGGAATCTGGTTACACACCAGAGCTGATCGAGGACTTTTCAACACTGCACGCCTCCGAGTCAAAACCAAAACAACAGATCTCCTAACTCGCGAGCTAATTTTTGTGGACGATGCGGCACTGATAGCACACACAGAAACTGGTTTGCAACAACTCGTGTCAAGCTTCTCCAACGCCTGTAAAGAATTTGGTCTGCACATGAGCTTGAAAAAGACAAACATCATGGCGCAGGACACATTTTTTCCTCCTACCATCAAGATTACTAATGACAACTTGGAGCTTGTGGACAGCTTGAACTACTTGGGGCCCAAAATTTCCAACTCACTGTCAATTGAGGACACAATAAACAGTAGAATTGGCAAAAGGGTCTGCCAGAAAGGCTAAACTAAATAAAGGGGTTTGGCAAAACATCAAGCTAACGGAGAAAACCAAACTGTGTGTCTATCGAGCCTGCGTCATCAGTACGCTGCTTTATGGAAGCGAGACATGGACCACTTATTTATCCCATGAGCTCAAACTTAATAGCCTCCACTTGAGGTGCCTTCGACACATCCTTGGCATTAAAGGGCAGGACAAAGTGCCAAATAGTGAGGTCCTGATACGTGCAAATATCCAAAGCATGTCCTCAATCCTTAGTGAAAGACGCCTACGACGGCTAGGACATGTAAAAAGAATGAGCCAGGGTCGTATCCCCAAGGACCTCCTCTCTATATGATAAATGGCATCGGGAAAGAGGAAGACAGGTCGCCCACTTCTCCGATTTAAAGATGTCTGCCAGAGAGACATGAAAGAAGCCAGAATAAACACAAGTGACTGGGAATGCAAAGCAGAAGACAGAACTACGTGGCGCACAGTTGTCAAAGAGGGCGTCATAGCAGCCATGGAGCGAAGGATGAAGGATGCTGCAGACAGAAGAGCTAGGAGAAAGGACAAAACATTGGGAAGCACAGAACTCGTGTGTAAAAGCTGTTAGTAACTGGGTTACAAGATATCTTGAGAAAATGACATTTTGAGGGTGGGTCTTGTCAAAATAATCTATAATATATCTGTTTGCGCCATTTAAAGCAAAGTACTGGGGTGACAATGAAACGGAACATTTTTTTAAGCAATGTTAAATTTTGTTTTATAAATATCCAGAGCATTATATAAAACTAAAAATTTACATTTCTAAAAATCAATGTCATGACCATTTTACCTCCTTGTTAACTTTCATATTCTTTGGTGGTCGGAGGGGCTACTTGGCAAGGGCTACTCATTAGAGTAAGCTCATAAATGGCAACTCAGAAAGGGCTTCTTAGCAGTGGCTACTAGTAAGGGAAACTCAGAAAGGCCAACTCAGCAAGGGAAAGTCAGAAAGGGCAACTCAGCAAGGGTAAGTCAGAAAGGGAAACTCAGCAAGGGAAACTCAGAAAGGGAAATTCAGCAAGGGAAAGTCAGAAAGGGCAACTCAGCAAGGAAAAGTCAGAAAGGCGACTCAGCAAGGGAAAGTCAGAAAGGGCAACTCAGCAAGGGAAACTCAGAAAGGGAAATTCAGCAAGGGATACTTAGCAAAGATTTTGGTGAATAAGTGATCGAGAGGTAGAAGTAAAATGACGCTGTGTAAGATGCTGTTGTCTAAACAATTTCTTTTGGAAGCTTATTCAAGTCAATTTTTGTTTGTCGGATATGAACAGTTCCTGTACTGTTTTCATGCAGTTTTAATGACAGAAATGCTTCACAGCTGACAGAGAAGTGGGGCTTCTATCTGTTAAGATATTTCTTTTTTTAAAAAAATAAATAAGTTCCTAGATAATGAAGTTAACTTCTCCGGTGTAAACATGCCCAATTTTTAAGGAGTAATGCTGGCCCATGATGTTTTTACATGGCAGGTAAAGATAAACTTGTTGCATGTTCTTGGACAGAGTTCACGTCTGTGGATGTTTTTATAGATATAACACTGATTCCAGAAGAATTGTCAATAAATTTTAAAAAAAAATTTTAAGTTTTAAAGTACATAGTTTGTTTGTTTGTTGTTGTTGTTGTTGTTTTGTTGGGGTTTTTTTTTGTTGACGTTGGTGTGCTGATTCTTGGAAATTTTTGGTCAAAGTTCTAACGATTGTTTAATGCACGCCCAAGCGAACATTACTTTAAATAGGACAACTAATTGATACTTTAAGAAGCAACCCTGAACAAGCACATCATGTATTGTAGAGTGTTCTTTTTGGTGAAAATTGACGGGTTCTTGTTTTTAATATATTTATATTAAGTTACGCACCACACTATGTCGTTCGTAAATATCATTCAGGTCATGTTCATGTGTGCCAGGGGATGCAACTCGTGGCCAAGAAAGTGGAGCATTTAATGTTTTATAAAGTATCATTAGGGTGGCGTATATTTCGAATGACGTTTATCTGAATCGCCTGTTATCCAGCAAGACATCACGTTGAAAATATTGTTATTAAAACACAAATCAATTGATTGTATAAAAAGTATTTTAGAGTCATTAATATATGTTACCTGTCTGTGGCCGTCTTATTAAGGGAAAGCCGATTGGTTTTGATTTCATCTTTTTTGTTCCTGAAAGAGAAAAGATAGCAATACTTAAAATTACTGACATACTTAATTTGAATTTTACATTTATTTAAATTAACACTGTGATGCATATTTTCAAAAGAAATATTGCTGTTCCTGTGTATCATCAGTAATTAATATAGACATGGAATGTGACGTCACTCTATCGAAGAATGTAGCGCAATCCAGCTAGCACTGCATTTGTAATACTATATCCTGTTTTTTTAAAATTAGTTTTTAATGTTATTGCAAAAGGAGTCCATGTGCTTGTGTGTTAGAGCTTAGATATTCTTAAATTAAAAACGAGAAATTAATAACTATAAGTAATATTAGTAATAATTATTTATTAAAAATTACAACACCAAAATATAAAGAAATGAGGAACTAGGTTGTTTTTTTTTGTTTTTTTTTGTTATTTTTTTTTAAAATTCAGATAAAACTAAAAGTTTACTTTAACTATAACGATTTTAAAATGTCTCTTCAAATTTTATTTCCTCAATCATAGTTATTTGAAAGAGAATTTCTTGCTTTAAAATATTGTAAATTTTCTATATTCTCTGCTACTGCTTAGTGGGAAAAGCTGTGATGTATTTCTATTCACCCACCATTTTTGCGAGCTATTTTTTAAAGAAAATGTTTCGCTTTTTTAAAGAGATGAATATTACTTTTTGGAAGAATTTTTGCCGTCTCTTTTGGCGCCTCTCCGCTCTCGCCACCGTTAATTTCTAACTCAAGAGCTGAAATCCGTGGGTCAGTTGTATCTTGGTTCGAATCACTAACCTGATAGGTAGAGTTTTATCAACACATCATGAAACTGACAAGTATATTTTTATTAACATATCAGTAAACTGGCAGGTATAGTTTTATTAAAACATCATGAAATAAATGGCAGGTATAGTTTTATCAACACATCATGAAACTGTCAGATATAAATTTATCAAGAAATCATTAAATTGACTAATTTAGTTTTATCAATAAATCATTAAACTGACAAGTATAGTTTTATCAATAAATCATTAAACTGACAAGTATAGTTTTATCAATAAATCCTTAAACTGACCAGTATAGTTTTATCAACACGTCATGAAACTGACAAGTATAGTTTTATCAACACATCATGAAACTGACAAGTATAGTTTTATCAACACGTCATGAAACTGACAAGTATAGTTTTATCAACACATCATGAAACTGGCAGGTATGGATTGATAAATAAAACTTGAGCATTGGAAGTGTCTTTTTATCAATCCAGTTTAGACCTCGAAAGACAGTTTTATTAATACACGTAAAATTGGCAATAATTTTTTTTTAATGTCACAAAAATTGCGGTATGCGTGAGCCCGACAGAACGCAAGAAAACAACGAACTTGTTAGCTAAAAGACTTCATAAATGAAGTAAGAAAAACAAAAACTAATAGTATTACGAAGATAATAAAATGTGAGAAATGCTCTTACTTGTTTCAGGAACATAGGAAAGTAACTATTTTGTTACAGATTTAAATTTAATCGTTAACTTTTGAAAAATTAACGATTAATTATTCGTTAATTTCAATACAAGCTAAAAATTGAAATTTATTGTGTCATACTCATAAGTAACATTTATTAAAAGTGCTTCTCGAAAATCGAAATAACAATGGAACGTCTTCGTTATATGACATCTTTTAACCAACAACGCAAACAGACAAGTGTATTGACATTATTTGGTTCAAGTGAGGAGCGTGTCTAATTGACAATATAACCAGCCGTGCTGAACAACAGTTCACATAACTTTCATTTGTCTCAGCTGAAGTTTCTGATACTGTAGTGTATGTTTGGTTTGCAGGTGATATGTAAGCGAAGTGTTTGAACCATGGTAGCAATGTTCCCTTTAAGCAACGCGGCTGCGCAGCTGTTTGACCGACGCCACACAGGAGTTTAGAATCACCGCGCAGCAAATTTAGTAAAATATTGCAC